>PVIH01004198.1:0-105000 GCA_004025045.1 Sigmodon hispidus
CGACACTGGGGGGAAGCCCGCTCTTAGCTAAATACCCTCAGGGCTTCCAATCCAAGATAGCCACGTGGGCATCACCGATAGGCTCAGATACGCGGAAGCAAGCCAGATCCTTGGCCTTAGCCAAATATGGAGTTGTTTACCAGGGAGAGCGCTCAAGGCCAACGCCATCTTAAGGTGTGGCTGTAAGCAGCTCCCTACAGCAGAGACATACTTTTCTCTTTGTTCTTGCTACCTTTTGCTTAGAACAACTGATAACTGATATTTGTTTCATTTTCTGTGTAATCTCCCTGGGGAGGTATTCTGTGGGAGAAGAGACTTATGTGGGCTGGAAATGTATCTCTGGATGGTTTTAATAAAGCTGGACATGTACGAGTAGTATAATGCATATATTCTAGTTAATTTTTTTTTTCTAGCAGAAGTGCACTGCTCCGAACAACTCATTGCACACAAATGACAGAAAGGATACCAGCAAAGTGAAGTCAGAAATGAATCTTTGGGTTAGAAGACAAGCAGGAAACAAAGAAGGCAAAGAAGCCTGGCTGGGGACTTGACCTTAGGACCAGCAGCTGAAGGTGTCCCCATGGATGCGGTTGCCCTGGATACTTGTTGTCTACAGTTGTGTGGGAAAGTCAGCCCCAGCTGAGGAAGCATTTTTGAAGGTGGCTACTTTTGCACCTCTGTCCTGATTCTAATCCACAGAGAAGCACCAAGGACAGACACTCAGCCCTCGTGCCTCTGCGGAAGAACTGTGGAGAGGCAGCCAGGCTTTCCGGCTGTCTACCCATCATCTCCCTCCCAGATGCCTCTCCTCCTGTAGCTCTTGTATTTTACAGCACGTGTATGGTTACCTTCACTGTTCATGTCTCTGTTTTCCTCATCGTTAAATCACAGCTCCTGCTATAAAGTGAGTAATACGTAAATATGAGTGGAGTAGACTATGTTAGAGACCAGAGATGCTTCAGAGGAAGAATAGCCACTGTAGAAAATGGCTCTCATTCTTGATAAAATAAGTGAAGGCTTCTTCAAGAAGTTGACTTGCTTTTAACATGAGGATACAGTGAGCAGTTCACATTGCTGAGCAAAATGTAGCAGTCACTTGATTGCTCTCCCTTAGATTTTCTTCTAGGCAAAGTTGGCACTTCTAACCAAGGCCCATGGTTCCAGCTTGTCTCTAAGTGAACCACAGAGGCTCTTGGCAAGAAGCCTGGAATCTGTCAGAGTGACAGACAGTTCATCTCTTCTTCCTTGGGCAGAGACTAGAGACTGAGTTTGATTCCTCTGTTCAGTTCTTTGGTGAAACGATGCCACTTTGCATGATGCCTCCAGGCAACTTTGTAGGAGGGGAGATTGGTTCTCATTTGACATCTCCTTGTCCCTGATAGCTACGCATTGAAGGACCAGCATGTACTGTGCATGTGTTTGTGCCTTCTGTACAACTGCAGTGGTCTGATAGAATTCTCTGTAGACTGAGGAGCCAGCCTCCACTGCAGCAGAGAAATGAAGACACTAGATTTCTTTGAGTGATGCCAGATTGTTTGAAGACTCATCTCTTTACTTATGACAAGAGATCACCTTAAATTCACCCCAGCTAGGTTTTTCTGAGAACAAGGTGTTCTCAGAAACATCTCAGGATGTCTACTCAAGAAACTCATTTTAGTCAGTCTTCATTTGCCCCAAAGAAAGTTTTGATATAAATAGAATGTTTGCATTTGGCCAAAATATATATGTTAAATTTGAATGCTGAATATGGTATTATTTGGAGATGTGGTCTTGGGGAGAGTGAGTAGGTCAATTGTATATTAAATCCTAATGTAACACTCTTTGGGAGTATGACTTTTGGGAGGGGTAACTAAGTCATGGGACCAAATCCTCTAAAATGGTATTCATTCCCCACAAAAGGAACCCAGGGAAGCTGTCTTGCTTCCTTCTCTCCTGTAAGGACATAATATGTGGCCAAAATTCAGAAGCAAGGAAGAGGGAGCCATTTACCACACAGTTTTGCTCGAATTTTGGTCCAGGGCTTTCTATCCCCATGGCAATGGGGATATATTGGGGCTTTTCCTTGCTGCCCAGTTTATTGGATTTTGCTGTGTCAGTTCCCAAAGGAAAAAAAAAACTGTCTACAGAGATTTTACTCAAAGACTTCTTGGGTCGATGACACTGGTGTATGCAATGGTTAAATGATACAACAGTCAGTGTGAGGAGATTCTAGAAATGCCTATGAAACCCTGTGGAAGATTTCCCACATATTGAGGGTCATACCTTAATCTTGCTTCTTGTTGGCATCCACAAAGGAGGCAAGTCCCTCAAATGCTGGCTCGTTGTCCTCAACACATAGGATGGGGGATGAAGATTATTTCCAGGGTGCCCACAGTTGGCCTTCACCACAGTGATACAGCTCTGTACACAAAGGAAAAGGCTCAACATGAACCTTTATCAAAGGGCCCAAGTACCAGCTATGAGGAGGTCAGGACTGAGTTTGTTAGGGAAGAGATACCTCATTAGATTTAGGCTTTAGATAAAAGATATCATTTTTAAATATAAATATGTTTTATGTAACATTTTGAACCTATTATCCTCAAAAATGATTCCTTAGTTATTCAAAGGTAGCTGACACCCTGCATTTTTTTTCTCATGAAGCCTTATGATCATAAGACGGTCATCAGCCTTTGTCCTCATGACTTGGTTTCAGGTTGGCCTCTCCCCCCACGTTCTGTTTACATGAGAAATCTGAAGTCTTTAAAGGACCAGCTCATGCTAATAGGGATTTAATGGCTGCAAGCCTTAATTTGTCTTTAAATGGAGACAAAGCTAATCCGGCTAGATTCAGTGACAGTCACGGAAGCAATTTCCTACTTCCTCCTCCATTCCACTCGTTCATCGAGAACAAGGGACCAGCCAGCATTTGCTTCCACTCTCTGGTCTTCTGTGTGAGAATTTCCTCTTCTGTAGAACACGAGGCTCAAAGGCCTAAAGGTTGGCTGCTGAGGTCCTCACTGCATGGTGTTCATGGCAGCTCTTGCTTCTCCAGATCTTTCTCAGGCTTGTAGGGACAGCCAGCAGCACTGATGGATATAAGCCCTACTAAGTCTGGGTGAGGAAGATGTGCTTCTCTTCCACAGTGTAAATAGAGAGGTTTTTAATTTTCATTTCTCTTATTTGTTGACCAGTGGTATTACCAAACATGTTAATGTACAGGGCTTCAGTCTCCTACTTGTAGAATTTCTTTAAAGCAATGAAAGTTCTTCAGATGTATGCTTGATCACCCAACAGGTAGCAGCTGTTAAGAGTACTCTAGAGAACCCTCATACACAAGTGAAAATTCCTTTTATAATAAGTATTCATATAGCTTCTCCATTTTAGAAGTCCTGTAAGTTGTGAACATTGATGTCCTTTGTAAAGCAGAAAGTTTCTGTATGCCACTAATGTCTTGGCCTCACGTTCTCTTCCCTCCATCCCTCCCCTCCTCATTTCCTCTTCTTCATGCTCATGTTTCCTTTGAACTCACAATTAATGCATGCTAGCTCAGGGAAGTGTCTTTTGATTCAGGCCATAGTTTAAAATTAGAGAATTACAGGTGTAACTCCAACAACATGGATGCTAAGCAGACTTTTCCAGAATATTTGCTTTAATTGGTCAGAAGTTCTACTTGTAGCCAGGGTTGAAGACCTTCAGCCTAGAGCACCCAAAATGGGTGTGTGTGTGTGTCTGGATTCTTGTCCCAGCTCTGTAGCTAGGAATGCATCCTTTAGGGAGTAGGGATGTAGCAGAGTTGAGAGTGCTTGTCTAGCACGCAGGAAGCCCTCAGTTTGATCCCTGGCACACATGTGACTCACTATGCCCATATTCTCAGCACCTGGAGGTGAAGACTGGAGCGCTCAAAGATTCAAAGCTGTCTCTGGCTACAAAATTAATTCAAGGCCAACTTTTGCTACCTACACAAGACCTCTTTTAAAAACATGCAAAACATGAATCTTTTATTATTTTAATGAGTTACCACCCATCTGAAGCTCAGTTTCCTCAAGCCATAATGGGGTGATCATAATGTGTGCCATATAACTAATGAAGATTAAACAAGTTTACATAAGGCACATCGTTGGTCCTATACTAATAATTTGCTAACACTATTTCTATTTCAAATTGGCCCCCTGCTTGTGCTTATCAATAAAGTGTTATTGGAATACAGCCATCCCTATTTATTTACATTTCATCTGTGATAGGAGAGTTGAGCAGTGAGACAAAGGCCTCATGGACTGAGATCTAAGATATTTTCTCAATCTTAGCAAATCGAATTTTCTGACACCTCATCCATGTCCCTGAGGAGCTTCGAATCTATTGGGGACAAATGCTTTGACACCTTGATCTCTGCATACTGCAGGTGAAAGGCCAGCGTAGCAGGGCAGGGCTAGTGATCACTAAGGGCTCCTTGGCCTCTAGAACTTTCTGGTTTCTGGCCTGGCATTCTGTGGATCCCTCTAAACTCATGTCTGCCTTTTTGTGGGTTTGGAGCCAGAAGTCTTTTTTTTTTTTTTCCATTTTAAAAATTTATTTGTTTTGCATCTTAGCATTTCCTAGTCCCTCTTCCCCATTCCCTGTCTCACTCAGCAACTTCCTCCTCCTGCTCTTCCGTCTCCATCCAGGAAAGGGCAGGTTTCCCATGGTATCAACAAGACATGGCCTATCAAGTTGCTATAAGCCTAAGAACTTCTCCATGTATTAAGGCTGGACATGGTGAGCCAGCATGAGGAGCAGGGTCTGAAAGGCCTGTAAAAGAATTGGAGACAAGCCTGTTCCTGCTGTCAGGAGTCCCACAAGATGGCTAAGCTACACTGCTGTAAGAGATATGCTGAATGCCTAGGTCAGTTACCAGGCAGGCTACCTGGTGGTCAGTACATTCTCTGCGAGCCTCTGTGAGCTCAGGTTGGTTGACTGTGTGAGCTTTTCCATGGTGGCCTTAACCCCTCTGGCTCCTACATTCTTTTTTTCTTCTCTTCATGATTTCCACACTCCACCTAATGTTTGCCTGGTGAGTCTGCATCCCCCTCCATCAGTTGCCAGAAGATGCCTCTATGATGATAATTGGGCCAGGCACCAATCCTGTCATAGGAGACAGCCAGTTTAGGCTACCTATTCACCATTAACAGGAGTCTAAGCTGGGGCCCTCCCCATAGACTCCTGGGAGATTCCCCTATGCTAGACTTCCACCAACCCCAAAATGCACTCCCAGCATTCCCCCTCAGCACTCTCCCTACCACACCCCCCAACCTGATTGCTCATGTTCCCACCCTACCTGCCCTCAGTCCACTCACAAAATCTCTTCTGTTTCCTCTTCCCAGGGAGATCTGGGTGTCCCTCCATGAACCTTCCTTGTTACTTAGTCTCTCTGGGTATGTGGATTGTAGTATAGTTATCCTTTATTTTACAGCTAATATCTACTTATGAGTAAATATATACCATATACTTTCTAGGTCTGGGTTACCTCGCTCAGGGTGATTTTTTTCTAGTTCCTTCTATTTGTCTTCAAATTTCATGGTGTCCTTGTTTTTAACAGCTGAGTAATATTCCTTTGTGTAAATGTACCACAATTTCTCTATTCATTGCTTGGTAGAGGGACGTGTAGGTTCTTTACAGGTTCTCAGCCAGAAGTCTTTTAAATCAAAGCCTGTGAAGCTTTGAGCAAATTATATATGCATTGTAGTTACTTCATAGCAAATCAATGTAATTCTGCTCTCAGCTACTCTCACTTCTCCAGAAGTTCACAAATACATCTGAGGCCAACTAAATAATGATTCCAGAAACACACAGGTTGTAGTCCCTAGAACTTATAAATGTTGCTATATACAACCAAAGGGGATTTTGAAGATGTAATTTAGTTAAGAGATGGGGAGATATGGAGGTGATCTTAGAAGCAAAATGTTTCTCCAAAGCTCCTATATTAAGGACTTGGTCCTTAGTGTAACAATGTTCTTGGTGCAGTCTTTGGGAGGTGACTGGATCATGAAGGCTCAGACCTTATTCATGGATTTGTCTATTGATGGAGTAGGCTACTGAGAGGAAGTATACATTGTGGGAGGTGGGGATCCTCTGGAGAAAAGAGGTCTTTGGGATGTATTTTGTCTTCAAGATACCCACCTTTCTTTCAGTGCTGTGAGGTAGCTGTGAGGTGGGTGGCTTTGTTCCACTGAACACATCCTACCAGGATTCTCTACCTACTAATTGACCAGGAGGCCAAAATGACTCTTGCATCCTTTAAGATGGGTTTTATTGCAGCAACAAAAGCTGGCTTACATACTGAGAGGCCCTAGATACAACTATGGGGTTCTTCTGAGAGTGTAGTAGAAAACAGAATTACTACAGAGAAGAGAAACCATTAGAACTTCAGTTGAGATGTTAAGATACTGGCACGGAAATTGGAGAAAGGAGCTGGGAGCCAAAGATTCTAAGAAAGACTGTGCTGAAGCTGGATGCCAATAAACTGAACTCTACTTTGTAGTACTTCTGTAAAGACCATGGTCCTAAAGACACTCCAGTCTGGTCATAGAGAATAGGAATCAGCTTCTAACACCCACAGCTGTGGGAAAATAGCTGCACATAACTTTAAAGCACAAGTCCGTGGTCTCCATTACAGAAGCCATGTGAATCTAATATTTCTTTCTTACACTGATAAGTAACCCATGAATCTAGGGAGATTTATCCACAGTGCTTATTAAAATAAGTTGTCTAGCATAGAGGAAATTAATAAAATATGTTGTGTTAGTTACTCATGTGGAATGGAAAAGAGAAAAATGAAGTAGGAAAAGAATAGGAAGGGCAGGAGAGAAAAGTCTGGAATGTGCCAGTGCACAAGTGTTCACAGGCTTTGTGCATAGAAGCCAATACTATAACAACACTCTGCACAAAGAGCATTGGTTGAACAACAAAGAGATTGGAACTGGCTCGGATGTGTTTCTCCTGAGCCAGCAGTGGAAGGGATTCATGTGGCCCAGGATGGGGTGAAGTGGAGGGCTGATTGGCTTTAACCAAGAACCCTGGTACAACAGGCCACATCTGTACTTGGCCTGGCGGAATGGTCAGGTTCTGTCCATCCCAAAGTGGTTGAAGTGTCTGTTGCTTCTCATGTAGACCCAAGAAGCTCTGCTTTTGACTCTTTGGCTCTCCCATACCAAGGTCATGTTAGGGTCAGAACTTGAAGTTCTGTGCACTCGGAGGGAGGCGTAGACAGATTTTAGGGGTGAGGAGTGGTTTCGTGGTCCAGTTCCAGAGCCTTGTAATCTCACATACCCTGTAGTGATGCTCAGTCAGTGATGGACTGCATGCACTGCCATGTTAACCCCAACAGTTGAGACCACTACCACAGTTAAAGCCAAATTTGAAGCAAGCTTTAATTAAATTCTGGTCTGGTGGATGGGCTTTGGCCAGGTTCATACCCAGGTTCCTGGGAAATGGCCCCAAGTCAGGGCTTGCATCAATTTAAGTATTTCCCATCAGGTCCAATCAGGGGCAAGCATATGTCCTGACATACTTCCTTCCTATGCATCTCCTGCCCACAGGTAATCAAGCATAGCCCTTGCAGGTAGGACAAACAAACGTGTTTAGGGGAGTGAGAACACATGGCTTGTCATCTCCCATTAAAAATTGCTTCCAGCATTTCAGGAACTGTCTGTCCTTGGGCAAAGTGCTTGCAGGCATCTTTGCTTCATGGATCTCTAAGGCATAGTAATTAAAACTTAAAATGTAACTTTGGCTTGCACATTTACACAGACTGTGTTGTTATGTATTAGGCTGTGTCATCTAGGTTTGTGCAAGCCTGATGAAATCACCTAAGTGTATGTTTCTCAGACTACATTGCTAATTCTAAGCGATGCACAAGCTGTAATCAAGTTTGTGACTGCCACGACACTGTGAAGTAGGTACTGTGAATTTTCTCAGTTTTCAATAGCATGGAGTTTATGTCACTTGTTCAGTCCTATTGCTTGGAAATCTCAGTGTCTGGAAGGGACATTCCATTTAGATGACAAGAAGAAGAAGAAAAAGAAAGAAGAAGAAGAAGAAAAAGAAGAAGAAGAAGAAGAAGAAGAAGAAGAAGAAGAAGAAGAAGAAGAAGAAGAAGAAGAAGGTGGTGAATGAAGAACCAATTCAGGTAAGAGAAATAAAGAAGAGATCTGGAGAAAAATTCTTCAAGTCAGAAAAGGAAGGGTTCAAGGCATGAGAGGTTAATTCTAAAAAACTGGCAACAACTTATTAGCTACAGATGCCTGAAGGCTGAACATGGCTTTGAGACCTCGCTCAGGTTCTGAGGGAAGCAGGGCTTTGATTTATGAGACGTTGACCTTGGGTGTGGGTGGAAGGAAATGGAGACATTTGTTACCTTTGACCAGAAGTCCACACGGGGAAGGGGCTGCTTAGAAGGTTCTTAAGTGTTAACATAAAACATCCTTCCAGACAGAGCACTTGAAAGCTGCAGTAAATACATTTCTTCTGTGTTGGTCTGCGCTTGCTCAGGTGGAACAATAACAATTACAGGAGTTTAGGTGTGTATCCTGTAGCCCTCTTAAGGAGGACAGAATAGTCAAAAGTAGCCTTGCAAGTGTTCGCATCTGTGACTGTGTTTGGGTCTCTGTTTATTTCAGAGGGGAGCAACATTTCAAACTGTGCCAATCATTTTCACATTGATTGGCCTAAGGGAGGGCATATGGCAAGTGCTGATCTGCAGAGTGTATCTCTGGGCTTCCTCAAGCTGGAGCTGGGAGAGGAAAGGGTTCGTGTTAGGTTACTAACCTGTAGTGAGGCTGTCCAACGGCCAGCCACCAAGTCTCCCATGTGCGTAGTCATTTAGAATAAGCCCATCATGTACAACTGCCCTAAAGAGTCGAGAAGAAGTGTCAGGATAGTTTTAAATCCCTGCTTCTAACAGCTCTTAGATAGGAAGTGTATTATTTTTGTGGTTCATAATCTTCTGATTCTTTTTTTGGCAGTTTTAATGAGGTATAATTAGCATATAACAAGCAATGCCAATTTCACAATACTATTCAATAGGTATTATTTATGAAATCACAACCAAGATAATAAAGATACAAACCCCCAAAATTTCCTTTGGACCCAGCTTCAAGAAACCATTGATTTACTTTCATTATTTAGTTTTTATCATCTAGGATTTTATATAAATGGAATTATACATTAGCTCATTCTTTTTATCTGGCTTTTTTTCACTCAGCGTAATGAACTTGAGATCTGTTCATGCTGCTCAGGCATCATATTCACTGTTTTCTCCTACTGAGTAGGCACCCTATAGTTTATTCACTCTCTTATGTTGGATATTTACTTCCATTTTCAGTTTTTTACTATTAGGAATAACCATGCCATGAATATTGGGTATGGGTCTTTATATGAAATGAAAGCTTTTATTTCTCTTGACTAAAGTCCTAGAAATGTAAAGGTTAGTGGCATGGTAGGGTAGGTACATACTTAACTCTTAAATAAGTTTCCAGACTGGGTTGAGGGTTGGTAGGTAAAGTGTTTGCTGCCCAACCAAGTCTGTCTGGTGATCTGAGTTCAGGTGCCCAGAGCCTTCATAAGAGCTGGAGACTGGAGCACTGGCTTTTCCGACACTAGCACATATCTAGGGAGGTGGAGACAGAGACCCCAGGGCCAGAAGAGAACAGGAAAGTGATAGATCTTGTTTCAAACAAGGTAAAAGGCAAGGACTGATCTCCACATATATGCGAGTGTGTGCGTGCACCCACGTGTATACACACACACACACACACACACACACACACACACACACACACACGGCCTGTCACTTTTAGGCTCAACACATATCTTCCCGTGCACTTGCTCATAGGGATCATTTCATCTTGACATCACTGTGCCCAAGAAAATGCTCCCCGGCACAGTCATATCATCAGGTCCCATTCTCTTACAAAATGTCATTTATAATTATTTCTTGGATCTGAGATGCAATCAAAGATCTCTGATTACCTGGGGTTACCAATCAGCTTAACATTTTGTGATCCAAATTTTGCTGGAGAATTTTGGACACTTCCCATCAACCAAACAGAAATGTCTAACCTTGGGAGTAGCTTTCAAAGAGAATTTGACAGACAGATCACTTTAGAGCCACTGAAGAGTTGAATGCTGCCCCTGAAAAAGGAAGGCGTTATGTATAGACAGCCTTTGACTAAATGACCATTTCTGGGGGACCTGATTCAAGTCCTATTTGTCCTTATTGAATGGTACATATCTAAGATCAAATGATTTCTGGGCTTATCAGCCGCAAGAATAAAGCCTATGGTAGTCCCTCTCTCAGTGGCACAGTGTTGCTTCATGTGTAGATGGCAAAATACATGTTCCTTGTGCTACAAAATTTCCAGGTTACTTTTTCTTCTCTGAAAATCAATTTCTCTTTTGTTCCATTTGCTCCAAATCTTTGCAAATGTGGTGTTTTGAATAGGAATGGACCTCATAGATGCATATATGAATGTTTTGTCATGAGGGAGTGGCACCATTTGAGGAGGATTAGGGGGTGTGGCCTTGCTGGAGGAAGTGTGTCACTGGAGGTGGGAGTTGAGGTTTTAGATGCTCAAGCCAGGCCCGGTGTCTCAGCTTCTTCTCCAGCACTGTGTCTGCTTGTGTGTTGCTATGCTTCCCACCATGATGATAATGGACTAAATCTCTGAGCTGAACGCTTTCTAAGAGTCATTGTGGTTATGGTGTCCCTTGATGGCAGTAGGACACTGACTAAGATGGCAACATGGTGTGCTCACCTATTCTCTCCTCTGCTCTGTTACTTGTAGTCAAAGAATCATGATCTCATAGAAAACAGTCTTGGAGAGCTTCATTTGTAGCATCTGTAAATCTGAAAATTGAGAAAAGTTTACTTACAATAAGTGAAATCCAGAAGAGTGTCTGTGAAAGCTTAAGGCACCCATAGCATGGCTTCATTTCTTTATCTCAAACTGGGTGTCACTGAAAGACAGCAGCTTCTCACACTGAGAGGGGCTGTGATCCCAAAATATGATTCTTTATCTTCCCGACCACATGAGATGCTATTTCAGTGAGAACCAGGATGCAGAGACTGAGGAGGCTCTTATGCTTAATGGGCATGCTTAATTTAGGCAACATGGGCTTTCTTTTACTCTCATAATGACTTAATAAGAATTTAATAACAAGCTTGTAATTGTTTCCAATATGCCTGCAAGGTGAAGAAATGTTCTGATACTGGCAGAGTATTTGAACCAAGTAATGTGAAAAGATAAAAGCATCCGCTTGCCAGTGTCTGCTGGCTATCTTGCCAGGTCCAAGGCCACCTCTGGCTCAAGAGAAGGTGATGGAAAATGGCTGGGTGATGAGGAATGATGGCTCTTTATTCAGCTTGCTTCCATCCTGATGCTGCTTACAACTTTGGCATTTCATCACGCTTTGTGTGTGTCTCTCAGTTTCCTCATCTGTGAGATAGAATGCTAAATCCACCTATTCCTGTCATGTCGACTTTTCATTGTTGTGAGCAAACACCTGAGAAATCAAGAAATGGAAGATTTTTCTTTGACTGATGATTGCAGAGATTTTACTGTCACGGTAGGGAGGCATGGCAGGACAGACTAGAACAGCTCATGTTATGGCAGTCAGAAAAGAAAGAGAAGGTGTCGGGAGGGGCGGAGGGAGAGGAAGGAGAGAATATACTGTCTGAACTAGTGGTGGTCTTCCTTGTCGACTCCACTATGTGTCTAGTCAGTCGAATGGTTCTACCACCATCTAGGCCACGTCTTCCTGTTTGTCGCTCTCCTGTGGAAACACCTTTACAAACATACTCACAAGTGTGCTTCACTAATCCTGTATCTATCTTGATCCTGTCAAGTTGACAATCCATATTCATCATGGCGTTACCAGAGTGAGTCATTGGAGGTACATTGCTTAGAGCAGACACTGACTGCCATTATGTTTCTGGTGGACAGCACATTGCCTCTTCCATTCTTAGTGACGATATCTCATTTTTATGGTATCTTACTTAGATGTTTAGGCATTTGGTTGTTATAGTCATCCCATTTCTTCCCACAATTCATCAGTTTTATATATGAGGATCATATGGAGATTAAGAAGCAGTAATAGATAGAGGCAACACACTACAGCAGAAGTGAAAAGAGCAAAGGCACCAGATGAGCTTTCTTCTCAGGAATGAGACATGGCTTTCTAACTCAGGCCATCCTGGTAGTACCAGGGGAAGAGCCCTGCTCCTAGAGAGGCAAAAATGCTGTTTCTTCAGACCCAGGTAATTTCCTCAGTGCTCCAGGTCTTTATTTTTTATGGCTGTAGCAGCCACAGCACCCCTCACCCAATAAGCTATTAAGGGATTTGGGGACTTGAAGGCTTTGGCAGTGAATGGTGTTTGGTGCTCTTGTGTGCTTTCTGTTTGGGGAAAAGCATGGAGTAGATGACCCTCTGTCTCGGGGGAGCCCCTTGCCCCAGGATTTGGTCATTTGTTGTTGCAGCAACCTCACAGGGTCCAGGACAAAATCTGGTGACGTGGTCTTCTGCCTGAGACACGTGCTTCCAGTGTTGATCGGGCACGGTCAGCTCCGCTGGTCAAACACCTTGTGCACAATTCAGGGAGAAATAGAGAAACTTGGGGAGTAGAAAAGACATTTAACAAGCCTGTCACTGTAAGTACAGAGAATGAGATCTTTAGGAAAATGGAGAGAAAGGAAAATAAATGAATTGCTGAGCAGAGACAGAACTTCCCAAATACAATGAAAAGGAAAACGCCACTTTGCTTAAAGGATAGAAAGCAAAAGATTCCCACTAGGAGCAAGATAACCATGAAGGGTAAATTCTGAAAGAGGGACCAGGGGACGAAGGTGGAGGATGTGGAGCTAGATGAGCGGTGGAGGCAGACAAGTGGGAAATACTGTAAACTCTTAAGTGCAAGCAAGAGAGATTCAAATAATGAAAGCCACAGATAAGACAAATATAAGAAATAAAAGCAGTTTTAGAGCGAGACTGATGGACGAATGCAGCTGACAGCCAGCCAGTGAAGATTCAGTGGGGAAAAGGAAGCGTGAAGGAAACAAATCTGAAGAGAAAGAAGATGTCTTAGTCGCCACGGCTGTCACATGGCTTTGACAAGGGAGAGAGAGATGATGGACAATGGAGTGTGGAGGCTGACGGGCAAATTCCCCAGCCAGAGTTACATAATGCTACAGGGATTTGCCTTGCGGTCCCTGACCACCATCACCACCCTGATGCACATGAGGACATTTTCCCCACAGTGAGGCTGGCATGAAGGTGTATCTGAGGTGGAAACCTCTAGAAACAGCTGTTAATGTAAAGACTCTCAGAAGTCATGCTGGGATTTTAAACTTTCAATCTTCAAGAGAAGGCTCTCTGGTTTAACAGCCAGTCTATGGCATGTGTTTTCCAGGAATCGTCCTGCCTTTCAAACTGTAAAAAGTGATCATTTTCTAAAAGGATAATTTTCATATATTTCTGTCATTGTGCTGTGCTCATGGCTGCTCCCCATCGCCCCTTTGTGTCCTCTGGCTTCGCACCAGCACTGCTCTCTTGCTTTCATGTATTTAAGCTTATTGTATGTCAGTGTAAGTATTTAAGTTTAGATACTGCATACGAGAGAGGAAACGCAGTATTTGTCTTTCATTTCTCTCTCCCATTTTCTTCTTCCCCTTTCCCATATTCACCCCAAACCATCCGAGTGGCCCCGTTTCCTGAAACAGCCTGGTGGGGAGCATCAGCAGGTGGGGCTCCATATGTATGCACACACACGTGACTATAACCCCCATACACACATCTCCCCGGGCTGACCACTTGGGATTGGGCAGCCTATATGAGAGCTCATCCCTGGAGGAAACTGACTCTCCCAGCAGCCACTGACCACCTGAAGCTCTTCATGTCCCTTACCATGGATGAGTCTGTAAGTTTGTTGTAAAGTGTCCTAGGTGGAGGAGGAGAAAGTAAAGGAGTAGGGCCCCTGCAACATGAACATACCCTGCACACCCTCTTCACTGGCTGGGACCTTTCTCAGCTCCCTCCCCAGCATCCTTTGTCTATAGCCAGAACATTTCCTGTCTCTAAGCCATCTTTGTTCTCAGCTTGCTGGATTCAGTTTTACAGGGATTCAGCTGTCTTTTAGGTGCAAATGACATTATGCTTCCCCACTTCTATTAGAATGTGGCTGTGGGGGCTGGGTGGCTCTCTCTCCTCTAGCCCAAGCATGCTTGTTTAAAGGTTCCTTCCAAAATCTCTGTCGCATATCTGATTATGTGACAGAGAAAGGAGAGCAAAGTAAAATTAAGTGACACACTATTCCCAGTCGGGACTATTGCTACTCATCTTAAACGCTTCTGGTTTTGGTTTAAGTCTCTAAAACCTTTGCTACAGTATAAATTTTATTTCAAGATATGTAAGACTATTTGCGTGAACTTTCTGTGCCTCAAGATTTGTAAGCATATTGGTATGATGTAAAATCTGTAACAAAAGGGTTATCTCAAAATTTGTAACTCCAGGTTGATAGTTAAAAATCTGCACATAGGTAATCTCAATATGTCTTGCTGCCACATAAGCTGCTGTCTGCCCGTTAGGGTGGCTGACAGCCATCTCCACTAGAGTTGGAAAGGATGGACGTTACCATGGGACTTCACGCCCATCTTGATTAAAAGTGTCCACATGGGATAAGCCAACCAAGGGAAAAATCAACTCCTCCTAGCTATGAAACACAAATCACTAACTAGAGTGTGAGTTAGTGAGCCTCCCTGCCCCCCATTGGCCTCAACCCACAGCTCCTTCCCCTCTGGCGCCTCCAGTGTCCCCTTCTCCCTTTTCAGTGATAGGCACCCTCATGAAATCTCCCTGGTGCCCACTTTCAGCGCACTGGAAGCCCTTAGGCCTTCTGGTGTTTATTCCTGCTCCATCCTGGGGCCTCCCCTACCTCCCCCTACTAGACTAACATAGTCCTGCTCCATCATGGGGCCTCCCCTACCTCCCCCTACTAGACTAACATAGCCCTAGTTTTCCCTTTGTGAGATGTTGCTGCGGTGTATGGCTTGGTCAGGGTACATGTCTATTTCTTGTTAGGTAATCTCTCTCAGAAAAGATGTTGGGATCCTATATCACTAATCCCTTCCACCTTCATCAAAGAGTTTCAGTTTATCACCCAATCTTACAGTCTTAGTTTCCATGATATTTACTCGATCCTCACCAGCAACCTTCTCCCCAAGGAACATAGGAGAGTCTGGGAGAAAGCTAGGGCACATACAGATGGTATCCATCAAACTAATACTACCAGCCAATGAGGACCTAGGCCGTCCCACTTGGGATCCTGAATGGAGCTACAATACCCCAGGAGGCAGGCATTCTAGCTAGAAACCAATTTATAATTTGCCTTCAGGCCAATCTCTGCAAGACTGCCCTTAAACTATGAAACTATGAAAAAAAATCTAAGAGGTCATCCAGGACAAACATGATAGCCCATCTCAGTTCCTATATCCTCTCACAAAGGCCTCTTACAGTACCAATCTGGATCCCGAGATCCCAGATGGAACACAATTCCTTACGACCTACTTCCCTGAGAGCTTTGCTGATATTAGGGCAAGACTTAAATGTCTGAAGAGGGAACCCTTGATTGTACAGGCAGAAGTCTGAGCAGTGGTCTTTAAGATGTGCCTTGAAAGAAATGAGAAAGCACCCAAACAAAATCCCTGATGGTGGCTAAGGCCTTTCAGCCAGCGAAAGCAGATGCCCAGGATCCCTGGCCTCCCAAAGCCTGAGGGCCTCCTGGTCCCTTTTTCAAATGTGCTCAGAAGAGTCACTGGGCATGAATCTGTTCAAACCATCATAAACCACTCAAGGTGCCATCAAGAAGGGCATTGGGCTGTTGACTGCCCTCATGACTGAACTACAGCAGCTTGGCCAAGGGCTGGGCTGTGGGGCTTGGCATCTGCTTCCATCAGTCACTGGATGTAAGTTCTATGATGACAATTAGGGTAGTCACCAATCTGACTACCAGGGAAGGCTAGTTCGGGCACCACTGCATTGCTAGGAGTCTTAGCTGGGGACATCCTTGTGGGTTCCTAGAGATTTTCCTAGCACCAGGTTTCTCCTTAGCCCCATAATGTCTCTCTCTGTCAAGCTATCTCTTTTCATTGCTCTTCCTCTTTATTCCTCTCCAACTTGGACATCTTGACCCCTCATGTTCTCTTCCCACCTCCCCTCCCCTTTAATTCCCCTCCCAGTTTACCCAGGAGATCTTAACCATTTCCTTTTCCTGAGGGAATCCATGCATGTCTCTTAGGGCCTTCCTCTTTACCTAGCTTCTCTGGAGTTGTGGATTGTAGCCTGGTTATCCTTTGCTTTGTGTCTAATATTCACTTATGAGTCAGTACATACTGTGTTTGTCTTTGTAGATCTGGATTACTGCATTCTGGATGATATTTTCTAGTTCTATCTATTGACCTGTAAATTTCGTCATGTCATTTTTTTTTTAACTGCTGAGCAATACTCCATTGTGTATATGTACCACATTTACTTTATCTTTTCTTCAGCTAAGGGGCATCAAGGTTGTTTCCAGGTTCTGACTAAGCATTATAAATATTGCTGCTATGATCATAATTGAGCAAGTGTCCTTGTGTGATAGTTGAGCATCATTTGGGTATATGTCCAAGGGTGGTACTGCTGGGCCTTGAGGTAGGTGTATTGCTAATTTTCTGGAAACCACTATACTGATTTCCAGAGTGACTGTACAAGATTGCATTTACCATTGGTGGAAAAGTGTTCCCCTTACTCCGTAGCCTCTCCTTCATGAGCTGTCCTTGGTGTTTTTGATCTTAACCATTCTGACAGGTGTAAGATAGTATCTCAGAGTTGTTTTTTTTTTTTAATTTGCATTTTCATGGTGGCTAAGGATGTTGTGCACTTAAGTGCCTTTTAGTCATTTGAGATTCTTCTGTTGAAAATTCTCTGTTTAGATCTGTAACTCATTTTTAAATTGGATTATTTGGTATTTTGATGTTTAGTTTCTTGAGTTATTTATATATTTTGGAGATCAGCCTTCTGTCAGATGTGGGGCTGGGAAAGACCTTTTCCCATTCTGTAGGCTATTTTGTCTTATTTACTGTATCTTTTGCCTTACTGGAACTTTTCAGTTTCAAGAATTTCCATTAATTAATTGTTATTTTCAGTGTCTGTGCTACTAGTGTTATATTTAGGAAGTGGTCTCCTGTGCCAGTGCATTCAAGGCTACTTCCTGCTTTATTTTCTTTCAGTTCAGTGTCTAACTGGATTTGTATTGAGGTCTTTGATCCATTTGGACTTGAGTTTTGTGCAGAAGATAATATGAATATATTTGCATTTTTCTACATGTTGACATCCAGTTATGCCAGCACCATTTTTTGAACATGATTTCTTTTTTCCATTATACAATTTTGGCTTCTTTGTCAGAAATCAATTGTTCATAGGTGTGTGGATTAATATCAGGGTTTTCAATTAGATTTTATTGGTCAACATGTTGGTTTTTTAGGTCAATACCAAGCTGTTTTAATTGCTACTGATCTATAGTACAGCTTGAAGTTAATGATAGTGATACCTCTTGAAATTCTTTTATTGAATAGGATTGTGTTGGCTATCCTGGGTTTTTTGTTTTTCCATACAAAATTGAGTATTCTTTTTTTTTTTGAAGTCTTTGAAGAATTGTGTTGGTATTTTGATGTGGATTGAATTGCATCTCTAGATTGCTATTGGTAAGATTGCTAGTTTTACTATGTTGGTCTTACCTATCCAGGAGCCTGAGAGGTCTTTCCATTTTCTGATATCTTTTTTAATTTCTTTCTTCAAAGACTTGAAGTTTTTGTCATACAAGTATTTTACTTCTTTGGTTAGAGTTACCCCAAGATATTTTATGTTATTTGTGGCTGTTGTAAAGAGTGATGTTTCTCTGAGTTGTTTCTCTGTTTATCATTTGTATATAGGAGGGTTAATGAATTTTTTTATTAGTTAATCTTCTAGCCTGCCATATTACTAAAAGTGTTTATGATCTGTAGAATATTCCTGGCAAAATTTTTGGGGTCACCTATGTATACTATCATAATATCTGCAAATAGCTGAAAGTTTGACTTTTTCCTTTCCAAATTGTATCTTCTTAATCTTCTTTTGTTGTCTTATTATGCTAGCTGGAACTTTGGGTACTATACTGAATAGATATGAGGTGATTGGACAGTCTTGTCTTGTTTCTGATTTTAGTGGAATCACTCTGAGTTTGATGCTGGCTATTGACTTTCTGTATATTGCCTTTGTTATGTCTAGGGATGTTCCTTGTATTCCTGATCTCTCCAATACCTTTATCATAATAATATTACAATTACAAAATATTATTGAAGGCTTTTTCAGCATCCAATGTGTTTTGTTTTTCAGTTTGTTTATATGGTGGATTATAACAGATTTTCATATGTTAAACCGTTCCTGCGTGTCTGGGATGAAGCCTACTTGATCATAGTGAATGACTTTTTTTGATGTGTTCTTGGATCCAGTTTGCCAGTATTTTATTGAGTATTCTTGCATCAATGTTCATGAGGTATATTGGTCCGTAATTCTCTTTCTTTATTGCTTCTTTGTGTGGTTTGAGTATCAGGGTAACTGTAGCCTCATAAAAAGAGTTTGTCAATGTTTCTTCTGTTTCTATTATGTGGAACAATTTGAGGAGTATTGTATTAGCTCTTTGAAATTCTGTTATAATTCTGCACTGAAACCTTCTGGCCCTGGGATTTTTTTGTTTGTTTGTTTGTTTTTTTGGTTGGACGGTTTTGATAGCTGCTTCTATTTCCTTAGAGGTTATGGTCTATTTAAATTGTTTATCTGATCTTAATTTAATTTTGGCATGTGGCAGCTATCCAGGCTATCCATTTCTTTTAAGTTTTCCAATTTTGTAGAGTACAGGTTTTTGAAGTATGACATAATGAGTCTCTGGATTTTTTCAGTGTTTGTTATTATGTCTCCCTTTTCATTTCTGATTTTATGAATGTTTTCTTTCTGCCTTTTGGTTAGTTTGGATAAAGATTTTTTTATCTTGTTCACTTTTTTGAAGAACCAGTTCTTTGTTTCATTGATTCTTTGTATTTTTCTCTTTGTTTCTATTTTATTGATTTCAGTTCTCAGTTTGATTATTTCTTGTCATCTACTCCTCCTGGGTGTGGTTGGGGTGCCAGGGGCTGTGTCCTCAGACTGGGCTTTGGAGACCATGTTCTCTGCTTGGCCTAGGGGTTAGTGTGTCACTCACCTCTTAGTCAGCTGTGGATCAGAAAGCTTGAGGTCTCTAGTTGTTTAACCATTACATGTGGGGACTGTGACTCTACTGGTTGTTGGTGCCTAGGGGTTGGATGGTTGACTGAAGGTCTTTGGGGCTTCAATGAAATGATGATTTTTGAGAGTGAAACACTCAACTGAAACTGTGGACAGATTTTTATATTTATTTATTTGAAAGGCAATATTACAATGTAAATCTATGACCAAAAGTATTCCCATTTTTGAGTAACATTGGACATATTAAATTGTCCATGTAGTTAATTATAAGTAGGTAAGACTCCTAACAGTGGGAACAGGGGCTGTCCTTAATACTTTGGCTAGCTCTTGGAAACTCACTCCTCATACTGGGTTGCCTTGCCCAGCAATAATACAAGGGGAGAAGCCTAGTCTTACTGTAACTTGATGTGCCATGTTTTGTTAATATCCACGTGATCCCTGCCCCTCTCCAAACAGAAGCAGAGGAGGAGGTGGGCAGAAGGAATGTGAGGAGAAGAGGGTCTGGATGTAAAACAAATAAGTGAATCAATAAAATTTAACAAATTAATGGGGGGAAAAAGACTTTTTGTATTCCCTTGCCTCTTAGGATGGATGTGGTAAGGGCTGAAGGGGGTGCACCAGCAGGTAATAATGACTTTTATTTTTTAAAAAACATTTAATTGCCAGTGGAATTTATAGGAATTCATTGCAAACCAGATACAAGATGCTGCAAGGGAGCTCCTTAGCAATAGAGTCTTAGCCATGTGAGAAGAGAGTGAAGTTCCTTTCTCCTCCCAGACTAGGGATCTTTTGGTGTGGGCAGGGAGGGATATAGTCTACTTTCTTGCAGTACTCCAGGGAGGAAGCAAGGCTTAATCCAAGCATGCTTGGATGGCGGTGTCAGCAGAAAGTTTTGCTACACAAAAACTGCTCCGACACAGTGGTTTGAAGTAGCAGAATGTTAGCATATTCTACAAATAACCCAGGAAATCTCACGGCATAGAAAACACAACAGTAGACCAAATGTCTAGATTGAGTGAAGGGGAAATGACAACTGTGCATTGAGTTTAATAAACCAAGCCAACATTTTGAATGAATAAAAGGAAAAAATAAATAAAAGCTCTGCACTGGTACAAAAATCAGACTAGAGATAGTACCTTGGAAAGAACTTTAATCAATGGCAGACATTTATTTTATTCCAATTTCTGTGCATCAGGAATTTGATTGTGATGTAGCATGGTCCTTTGACTTTGGGTCTCTGGTCTCTCATAAAGCTATAGTCAGGGCTGGCTGATGTCACCTCAGTACTCAAGGTTCTGTTTCCAGCTCACACTCAAGGGTGTTGGCAGCATTACAGTCCCTGTAAGAGACTGAAAGTTTGATCAGTCCTAAGTGTCTTGCTGAATGCTTTCTCCCTATGAAAACTTAAATGTGGAAGTCTGTTTATTAGTGCACATGGGTGTGTGTGTGTGTGTGTGTGTGTGTGTGTGTGTGTGTGTGTATGAGAGAGAGAGAGAGAGAGAGAGAGAAAGAGAGACAGAGAGAGAGAGAGAGAGAGAGAGAGAGAGAGAGAGAGAATTATTAACAAGACAGAAGTCAGTCTTATGTAAAGTAATCTTGGATGTGATTTTCTAAGAGGAAGTCCCTAAGTTCAGTGTGTTTTCCTGGGATGTACTATACCAAGAAGTGGGTACCACTGGGAGCTATGTCAGAAACAAACACAAAGGACCAAAGTCCTTCTCTCACCGGAGTTGTGTGTTTGTGAAATCTATATCCAAAGGCAAACCAAAGGGTCAGGGGCACTGGAAATGGTTGGTCTACCCTTCAGCTTGGCGTTCATCCCATCTCGGTAATCATGATATAGTTCCAAGAGAGGGAATGCTCCAGGACTGGCTGAATTGGAGGATAGATACACATTTATAATTTTAATAGGTACTGGGTTTTTGTTATCATAAAGATGAATTGATTTTCTTATTCTCAATTTATACTCCTTTATCTTTCTTTTTATTCCTGGAAAAATGTTACACATTTAGTACACTGAAGTAAAGATGATAAGGGTAAAAAGTACATGTTTAACCCAAGTCATGAGAGATGAATCATACACATCACGAAACAGGCAAAAGATGGCTCTGAGATTAATCCAGTGAAGCTCACGGAGAGAAAGCCACTTGTCAAACAGCAAATGTCAAGCTGGGAAATGCTGAAGAGAAAGGAACAAAACTGACTAGACTCAGAAGAAAGACTTCAAATAGAATATGGAGAAAAATTCTGAAATGCCAGCTCAGTCAGATGAGCCTAACCTGACTGTGGCCCACACATTTATATAGCAATCTACACAATAGGTCTATGTTGTGCTATGTGGTGAGTGTTTCAGTTGACACTCTTGCCCTAGTGTGCTAGACCAAGCATCCTCTCAAAAGTAGCATTACACACTAGTAGTCTAAGATCTCTAGGTGAATTAGGAAGGTGGGTCATTTGAGTCTAGGAGTTCAAACCCAGCCTGGTCAACATAGCAAGACTCCATCTCAGAATAGACTTGGGGCTGAATCTAGCTCACTGTATGATCTTATGAATAAGTTTAATGAGACTGTAGTCACACCAGTTAATTTATGAGTTGTTTGTGATTTTTTTTTTTTATAATAGAGCACTAGAACTGAGTAGCTGTCAGGCCTAAAAATGTTTATTGCCTTAGTCCTTAACAGAAAATGTTTGCTGACTTCTAGGTTAGAAAGACAGCTTCTGTTCTCTGGGACTGATCACAGTCAGCAAAGACACATACCTTGTTCATTGGCTATCAGTAAAGATGCACCCTATGTTCCTAAATTGTTATAAACTGTGATTAGTATTATGGAGAAATTAAAAAACAAAACAAAACACAATCAGGAACATGGCATGGGTCATTTCCTATGTATCTCAAGAACTGGCCATGATCTTCTTGTGCAGATTATAGGTTTAGACCACCCTAATTGGCTTGTTTTGAGGTGAGGTCTTGATATATTGGCCAGACTGGTCTTGAGCTCATGGACTCTAGTAGTCCTTTTTTCAAGGCCTCTTAAAGATCTAGGATGACTGACTTGAAGCCCCAGGCTTCTCTGGGACCAGATTGGTAGGATGGATGGGGATAATTTCAGGGGTTTATAAATATTTTAGGGAATAATTTGATGAGGAGTCTTCCTGAGAAGAATGGGAGGAAGGAGGTTTCCAAATGGAGAGAAGAGAACACATCGAAACCCCTCATTGGTTCCTTGGAGGAACTAGGGTACCAGTGTGGCTGGTCCAAAGAGAAGGTGATGAAACTTACTGAAGATCTGGATGTTCAGTCTTGTAGCATGGCCAGGGATCTAAATTTTGTTTGAATTATGCTGTACATGCATCAAAGGGCATTGCCATCAGTTGTATGAATCTGAAAGCTCATATCTTACTCAGTTAGCTGATAGAAGAAGTCAGAGATTGATGGAGGGTTTAGTAACAGCCTCCCACTCTCTCTCGTACTGATGAATGTGTTCTGGGACACAGATTAGTGTAGACTGTGGCTGGAGGCTGAAGGTAGGATGGTTTATGTTGGAGTAACCCCCAAAGCAAAAAGGCCATGGGGCTTCTGGAGAGGTGGGGAAAACAACCTGGGCCTAGGAGTCATTTTGTCAGTGACATCTTCTAGTAGAGATGTTATACTGCTTAGACGGCATGTACTTTGGTGAGGTCTGATCCACAGGGGTGTGTCAAGGAAACATGCAGCCCTGGACTTCTGCTGGGAAGAAAGAGGCACTAACCATTACAAGAGCAGCTTTGATCACGTTTAACTGAGCTAATAGCCACAGTTCATAGGCTCCAGGGTGAGCCTCCTTCCTCTAGCTCCTGAGCACAGTTGTCTGGCAGAGCCCTAGATGGTGCTGACAGTATCTCTTGACTTTGTATTTAGGGCTGAAGGTGTCCATGCTTGAAGAGAAATAGCTAAATAAAGCAGCTCCACAAGAGCCCCTCCTGGACGTCGAGCATGGAGCTAATTCACCCTTTCTGGGTTGTGCCAGATCTTAAGTTATTTCATTCCTCCAGAAGAAATGGAACTATTAAGCCCTGAGTTTGAAAACTCTATCCAACAGTCCCTCTCTGTAGAGAGCTTTGTAATACTTCAAGGCATCTACCAGTTATATTGAAAAGCAAGTATTAAAATCACCTAAAATAATTTTGCCACTTAAATTATTTTTCCTGAACAGTGATGAAAATAAAGGGCAAGCTACTTAGTACAGAATGTTATGGGTGAATATTGCTGTCATTATTGTTGACTTCAATGTATACAACTAAAAAATGAAGGCTCAAGTCTAACTTTATATACTTTCCCCAAGATTCTCATGTGCATTGAGCAAGAATATAAACAAACAGCACAGAGAAGTCCTTTAGTTACAATCAAGAACAATGTAAATGAACAGTTAAATGTGTTTGTTGGGGCTGAACTCCCCACAGTCTGTTGATTTCTGCATTGTGTTCAGTGGTGGTTTCTGTGATGGTCTCCATTTGATGTAAAAAGAGACTTTTTTTTTTTAAATCATTTCTATTTTTTCTGAGACTTTAAGGCATTTATATAATTTTTCCTTTTTCTTCCCTCCCTTCCACACACCCCTCCTTTCTGTCTTTTATAGCCAAAGGGAGTTTCTTATCAAGAGCAGAATCTACACTTACCTGTGGATATAAGGTTATGATTTAGAATGCAGTGAAGTGACGCTGGTTTAGCAGAGTGGGGGTGGAGGTGGGGGTAGGGGTGGCAAGTTTTTTTAAGGTTCATACCTCAGTAGCCCAAGGAAGCTGGCTAGGTTTTCCACATAGAGCATTATTTCCTTCCTGTTGAGTGGTACGCATGTTTCTTAGTTTTAAAATGATGTGTATATGTGTTTATCAGTGTGTAGATATGTGTATGTGAGTCAAGTGATGTGACCTGCCACCAGTTCAAGACTTAGAGCTACAGGTTCTTTCATTAGTTGTGTGTGGAAATGCATATAAGCTCACAAATTTCAAAACATGCTTCTCAAATCTTCGGGTGACATAAACACTTTAAGAATATATGCCATGTTAGTACTGACCTTAAGAATCCTGTATCCCTTCCCTCATTGTAACCAGGTCTGGAGACCAAGGTCTGTAATCCTAGCCACTTAGGGGAGAGGTAGAGGCAAGATGATCACAATTTCAAAGTTAGTCTCAGCAACTGAGTGAGTATAAAGCCAGCCTGGGCAATTTAGTGAGACCTTGTATCAAAATAAAAAATAAAAAGAGGGCTAAGTATATGGCTGAGTAGTAGATACCAGGTGACCATGACCAAAGCCCAGTTCCATCCACAGTACCATCCCTCATCAGCAACACAAAACCATACCCAACTCTGAGTACCACACCTCCTACTCATCAAGCCAATCGGAAGGGAACACTAGCACACTAGGACCTAGGTGGAGAAATGGAGTATATCTGTTACCAGGGTCACGGAGCCCTCTAGAACAGCATTTCTAAGTGACAGTAGTTTGGAGAGCAAAACATGGACAAGATGTCTCCTGTTACCATCCTCCATCTCTGTCTGAGGCTTGAACCTCATCATTGGACATCAAACATGCCCTGAGGATTCTCACCTAGCTAGCTTAGTGAAGGATCCCTGACCACTTTGTGACCAGAGCAGACCCTGGGGTCTAACCCACATGTAAAGCCTGGCTTTCTCATCTCATAGCTTGGTGGAGCCTCTTTCCTTGGTCTTCAAGCAAAAGTGAGCCTAGAAGCAGGGTCCTCAGGAAATTTACCAACCAGATAAACCATTTCCTTTTGTGGAGAGGAACAAGGAGAAGTGGAGGGTGGAGTTGGATTCTTTTCTTTAAGGACTTGAGGCAAGTCTTGGAAAGCACTTTCTTTGGAAGTCTCAGAAAAGGGAAGCACAGTTATTTACTCTTTGTGATATAGGAAGACTGAACCCACACTCTGTCAGACCTGGAGATGTTATAAACACTCAAAAAGGCCATGTAGGAAATGTGCCCACACAGCCCGTAAGACCTACAGGAACCGGACTGTCCTGGTTCAACTAATATTGAATGTTGGGTGGGTCAAACAGAATAAACTTTTTTGCTGGGATAGTCTGGCATTGGAAGCTTGTGCCCCATGGTTCACAGCATCAGCTGGATGATAGAATGGGCTTGTGTCCCATTTTATCTTTTTACCCCTAGTTGGGATGGAGAGATAAGGTGTTTTGCAAAGTATCGGAACATGGAAACGAAAACCCATGAGCCCAGTCTCCTCCCCTCTCCCCTCCTATCTCTGACTTGAGTTAGCCTCGGTCACTTTTTCTTCTGCTGCCCACAACAGTGTCTAAATCTTCTGGTCATAGTTCTATAGCATCACAGGGATACACTCAGGCTGATGTTCGCTGTCAGTCTGATTAGGAGATAGAAGATCCCAGAACTGCTCTTGTCGACAGATGGATGACAGGGCAAAAGCTTCATCCCTCATCAGTGTAAATGTCACACTGCATTCTGCAGGCTGAGCCAAGTGCATGTAACAGCTTTGGACAGAGCACATCTTAAGCCTGTCAGTGTCTCAGTGCAGCTGATGAAGGCCTTAAAATGCTAAATGCAGTTAAAGGGTTTATCCTTTAAGTCCAATAGTCAGTTTGAAGCAAGATCAGAAGACTTCCCAGGCAGGGAGACTTCCAATATTAATTCATCATTCAATAAACATTTATTGAGCACGCGCTATCATCAGGGGACCATTAGGCACAGGACACTTAACATCAAACAAGATGAACTTAATTCCTGGCTTCATGGAGAGTACATTGGAGCCTCAGAAGAGAGACATAAACACACAATAAAAACATGATTCAGCTGGAGGTCACAACTGAAGGGCTGAAGCGGGGTGATGCAGTCATGACGGAGAGCAGTGTCCCTTCCATTTGAGATGCTAGATGAGGGTCTCATAAGGAGATGATGTTTGCATTCATATCTAAATTATAAATACTTTTTAATTCTCCTGCACTTTACAAACTGACATCTCAATTAATTCCTAGAGTTAACAAATGGGAATGTTAAAAGAGAACCAGCAAACAGCAAAATATTTGTAATGGCCATCTCCTAGTAGTGATGCTTGCTTGTCCATTTAACTTAAGGAGTGTTGACTGAGTGATTGCCATGGCCTCACTAGCTTGCTAAGTTCTAGAAATGCAGAAATGAACAAGACCTGACAAAATATGGGCACAGCTATGAAGTGTGCTCCGAAGAAAACAGAGTGTGCCTGGCTTCTAACGATAGAATGAGCACAAGTTAAACAGGTTGAGAAGTTAGAAGTATTTGGACATATCGAGAATATTGGGGTGTGAGTTTGGAAAAATATTGTGGGTGACCTGATTCTGCAAAGAAATCATATTTGGAGACACAAGAGAAAGTCTTTTAGGATAGAACAAAAAGGCCAAGGGGCTGGGAAGAGATCTCTCAGCTGATAAAGTACAATATGAGCCAGCAGGAGGACTGGATTAATAGCAGAGCTGGGTGTGGTGGTGCACACCTGTGATCTCAGTGCCAGGGAGGAGAGAAGCAGTCCCTGGAGTGTGCCAACCAAACAGTCTAGTCCATAAAATCCAGGCCAGTGAGAAACCCTGTCTTCAAAACACTGATAAAAAATAGTGAGCATTACCTGAGGAGCAATACCCAAAGTTGATTTCTGACCCTCACAGGCATACAAAAATACACACAGACACAGACACACACACACACACACACACATACAGAGAGAAAGAGAGAGAGACAGAGATACACAGAGACACACACATACACACAGAGAGACAGAGACAGAGGGGGAAGTCCACAGATTACTAGGAAGACTTAAATCAGACTAACAGGTCCTGGGAACATGGAAAGTTGCATTTGGATTTTGTGTGAAGAGGACTGGAGAACCAGAGGGACTTTAAATTGGGTGGCAGCATTACGTCACCATTGGTTGTTAGATGAAGAATGGACTCCTGGGGACAGAGTGAAAACTTTGAGAAATGTGCCCAGTTTGCTCATGTGTCCTGCCGAGAGGCGATGTAAGCTGGAGCATGGAATGAGAACTCCTGTGCATGGATATGCAGTTAGTCACTGTACTGCTCCAGGGGCATCATTCATCGGCATGATAGGCTAGTGACATTTCTGGACTCCAGTCAACGTCTCACCCCGAGCTTCAGAGAGCAGCAGCGGCAGTAACAGCAAAGGGAGGTGTCCATGCATGGGTTACACTGGGGAGAGAGAAAAGAGGGAGGAGTCTATGAAAAATTCTTTGGTAGGAAGAGGAAAATGAGTAGCTGCCTGGGCTGGGGTAAAGGCGAGGCTCCGCGGAGGCAAGGCCAGCATCGAGATCTAGGACCGAAGAACACAGTGTTGACAGCCTACTTCCGGAAGGTGGACTTGGACCAATATGATGAGAACAAAATCGTGGACAAAGAGGATGGTGGTAACGGCCAATCCATCAGAGTGAGGTGGATTCATGTCTGTGGCAAGGAAACATGACAGCTCTGTTCCAGCCAGCTCTGATACCCCCGCCCCCATCAACCCAGAGTCAGGCAGTGAAGGGCTAAGCATGAACCTGCCCCACCCAACACATGGAAGAGCCGAGCTCAGCACCCTCCCCCAACACAGAGTCAGAAGAGCCAAGCACGAACCACCACCCCCCCATCAGCACAGAGGCAGTGAAGGGCCGAGCAGGCAGCATTGTCTTGAAAGTACTCTTTTTTTTTTTTTTTTTTTTTTTTTAAAAAAGCTAATGATATTAAAAAGACCATTCATTCTCTGGACAAGAATGGTGTGGACCTCCTAAGGAAGTGTATTTATAAAGACTTTGAGAGCCTGTCTGACAATAGCAGTGCTATGTTATTACATGAAAAGGCCCTGGCTGGTGGAGGGGCAGGGTCCATCAAAACACTGTGTAGTCTAGCTGGAACTGGACATTGTGCACAGGAGCGAGAGTATCTGGTACAAAGACCAAAGCAACCAAATGGCACCCCTGCCCTGTGGGTAGCATCTGCTTCTATCAGCTTAGCCTTCTTACTCCCTTTTTCATATCTATAAAGAAGAAAATTGGTATAAATAACATACCAAACTCTTCAATGAAATATATTTTTCTATATCTAAAAAACCCTAACATGACTATAAATTTTACTATCACAGATGACTATTAATCTGCATTTCTTAATTATACATTATAATTTTAAATGAGTTACATAAACATGATATCTTAAACAGAAGTAGAAATATACATACAGTATAAAAAATTGACATTAAATTTGTATCAATAAACCAAAATACAAACCAATGTAAAAGATTTTGAGATTAACAATTGTTTTTTTGGATCAAAGTAGTTCAATAACCTTATTTTTATATCATATCTCCTTTTCTGCCTAGAAAGAGATTCATCATAACCATTAACCATTTATAATAAAAACAAACATTTATGAACAATATTTGGGGAAATTTGGTAAAGCTTTTCATTACTATTTCCTGCTGATTGGGGGAGGAGGGTGGCAATCTTATGAAGGTCCTGAGGCTGGATCATCTTAGTCATCAGCTTGGAAGCTGATGTGGCCATCACTTTCCATCAGAGATTTTTCAAGGGGTCTTCCTTGATCAAACTTTATTTTATTTAACCCAGAATAAATCCACAGCTTCTCAATTTCTATGGAATAAAAAGAAAACATCTTGTCTGAAATAGCATATCTTTTGATTTCTATTTTGAAGTCAAGGCACTTATAAAATATGTAGATTAGTGTAATCCAGCAGCATTTATAATCAAATGTCTCTTAGCAGCTCTTGGTCCTTCCTCAGCAGTAAAACAATTCAAAGACAATATAATATACAACATCCAGACTCTGTGTAATTTCCATCTTTATGTGGTTTATTATTATTATTATTACTCTATTTTAATGACTTTCTTTATTCTTATTTCTTTTTCTTTTCTCTCCCAAGCCTATTTACATTTTTTAAATACACTGTAAACCATTTTTGAATTGTTTTTGTTTTATCTTTACTGTGTATCTATTTCTTATCTTTTTCTGATCACACCTTTAATCTGCTACAGTGTGGCTAGGATTAAAGGCTCTGCTATGGAGGTTTGGCAGAGGTACTAGCAGGAACCATGTTTACAACCACAATGCTGGGGAATTTTTGGGTCCACATTGCTACCAAGTAGAGCCCGCCTGCTGCTCATGAACCTCATTTAAATGTTTGGCAGCAGGGCCTCTTAAATGATCAAAGTAGTTCAATAACCTTATTTTTATATCATATCTCCTTTTCTGCCTAGAAAGAGATTCATGAGCCTTGCACAGGTTTTTGCTGCTAAGGCTAAGTTAAAAAAAAAAAGCCTTACTTAAAGGAGCAGTGTGTCTCTGCTTGCCACCCAGTAGAGCTGACCTAAGAAAATGCTGCTAGTAAGATGGCGCCCAATGTGGGGAACAGTCCCATGACTCTGAGATTAAGAGCGTTATGCTTTACCAATTGAGCTAGTTGGGCAGTGGTGGCACACATTGTTAGTTCCAGCACTTGAGAGGCAAAGCAGGAGGGTCTCTGTAATTTCTGAGGGCAGCCTGCTCTGCAAAGCAAGAACCAGAACAGCCAGGACTGTTAAATGGAAAAACATGGTCCCAAAACAAAACAAAACACCAAAAAAGGCTGGGGAGATGGCTTTGTCTTCTAATATTCCAGATTAATTTGTATTAAATATATATCAATACACAATGATGTATTCAATGTTCTTCAGGTAATAAAGATCAGAAAATTTTGTTCTGATTCAAACAAATAAATATTCTATGTTTCAGCTCAGTGTGTTTTGAGAAAGAAACATGCCACACAGAAAAAAAAGTGTTTACTTTGCTGGACAAACCAAATTGTTTCTCAAAAAAATGACTGGTGCTTGGTAAAAGTTATTATTACAAAGTAGTTCCAAAAGAAATCATGAATGCATATGGCTGAGAAGGAATCAGCCTACTCAGTCTTCACTTAAGACACCAGTTCCAGAGTCACTGACTGAGCTTGTGAGAACCAGTGCAGAAGTTCTGTAAATTGCTGTTTTAAATATTTGCTTTTGTGTTTTGCTATGTTTTGTAAAATTATAATGAACTTTAGAAAATAAAATGTCAGTGTTGAATTAAAAAAAAAAAGGAAAAGAAAAATTCTTTGGCCAACTTGCGAAAACTTGTGTATAATGAAATCTGGTTATGTTCACATTATTACCTTTTTTCTTCCCCACAAGCCCCCTTCCTACTATGACATCTCTTTGTTTTTGTATGACCCCTTGTGGCTTATCCTTTTCAGGAATCTGAGTGGTGGATAATGTATTGATGGCCACAAAATCCCACAAGGTGATACCGAGGGAGGAAACTTCAAGGAGTGATTCCTGGATTACTGATCCCTGTGACATCAGGGGTGGTGGTGGCCTTTTCATAAACAAAGAGAGACTGCCTGTAGAACAACTAGGGGGAGGAGAAGCAAGATATTTTTCTCAGGTTATTAAGTGTGAGGAGTTGAGAAGCATTCATAGGAAGAGGTGAAACAGTTGGTGAGATTCAATGTGAATGTTTAGACCAAAAACAAAGCTTGGGGTGATTGAACTAAGGATGGTGTGGAAAGCCATGGTAAAAAACAGAGACTGTTGAATCTGCAGCATCTGTGAAGAGACTTGGTGGGCAGTGGCAAGATGGGGAGGAGGTGTTAGAGAAGGTGAAGGAGAGGTTGCCCTGTGCTAGGGGCAAGTTATAGGAGTGCAGGGGCGGCTTATGCCCCAAGGAGCAAGTTTTAATCAGAACCATAAACACATGGACATCCACCACTGTTCTAGTAATAAAGTTGCACCTACATCCCTTTTCTATGCATGGTGAAGGCTGAACATGTTTTTCTCCACAAGGCAACCAGTTGTCCCTCTGAGCAGGAGTGGGTGTTATCAAGATATGATTCAGGAATGTGTGGGACCTAACACTCTAATTTAACTCTGAAGTAAAATCTATCCAGGCTAAGTCTGCATGTTGTAGGGTAGTGGTTCTCACTAGGGCAAATTTATCCCTCGGGGGATATTTGGCAATGTCTGGAGATATTTTCAATTGTCACAACTGAGTGACAGGTGTGGGTGTGGGTGCTACTGGTGTCTAGTGGGTAGAAGCTGGGGACAATGCTAAACATACCACCATGCACAAGACGGGCCTCCATGACAGATATTTTACTGGTCTAAATGTCAAGAGCATTGAGAACCAGAAATCCTGATGTAGGGGGTACAGTGTTGGTTGCTTGTCCAGATGTTATTGTCCTTTCCTGAAGGTTCTCCTTGTCTTCTAGGAGCAACTCTGCCCAGACTGGGAAACTGATTGAATCATCACCTTTGACTGATGTTTTACACCTAGGTGTGTGTCTATGAAAGGCAACTCATAGAGTAATTTCTATAGCTCAGACATACAGTTCAGGGTCACACACACACATATATACATACACATACAGAGAAAGAGAGAGAGAGGGGAGGGGAGAGGTGTAGGGAGGGAGGGAGAGAGAGAGTGCGTGCTAAGACAAAAGCATCAATGTGGCATTGACTTTCAATTATTCAGGACCCTTAAAGCTGTTTTCTTCTTGCTCTCAAAGCTAGCATTTGTATTTTATTCTCTTGGGAATAAATGTTATTTGTCTTGTAATTTAAAAGTGGCTTGTTGGCTTGTATGAAAATAATGTGACATAATAGTTTCAGTTTCATGTATAAATTCTAGGCAGATGTGGCATGTCTACAATGACTCTGCTTTTGTGTGTGTGTGGGTATGTGTGTGTATGTGTGTGTGTATATGCTTATGTGTGTGTATTTGTGTGTGTATATGAATGTGTATGTTTGTGTGTGTATATGAATGTGTATGTTTGTGTGTGTATATGAATGTGTGTGTTTGTGTGTGTATATGAATGTGTATGTTTGTGTGCATGTATGTATGTGTGTGTGTGTGTGGACAGTGAGGGACAACTGTGAAAGAGAGCTAGTCATGAGAAGTTCAGAATATAAAATCTTTCTTATAATATTTTTAAATTATTAATAAAATTTCTTTTATAAACTCTTTGCTGTTCACCCTTCCTCCCCTTCTGATGCCCCCCCCAACTTTCCTCCCCTCCCTCCCTGCCCATTCTCCACCCACTCCTCAAAGTGGGTAAGGCCTCCCTTGAGCAGTCAACACAGGCTAACATACCAGGTTGAGGGAGGACCCATCTTCTCCTCCTTGTATCGAGGCTGAGCAAGGCATCTCACCAGGAACTTCAGACTAGACGGAGATTTGAAATGGCACAGTTGCCTCATCTGTCAGTGCTGGAGGAGTACAAGAGATTGCACACAAATTCGCGTGGAGCCACAAACCTCTCTGACCTTGATGGAAGACGTGCAGAGCTGTGGGCGAGAGAGACTGTGGTGCAAATTACTTAAAGTCTTGTTAGGTAATTGTCATTTGCCAAGTGACAATTTGACTTTTGTCAGTTAAATTAAAAGTTTTAACTAGTGTGGAAAGAAGGAGAGACGAGGAGGGAAGAGAGATGGGGGATTCGAGGGGTCTCTTCACACCTTGTTAGGCCAAGGCAGAGAGGCGGCTGTTTACAGGCAGGAATGGCCTTCTCACGGGCAACTGACCATGCTGATAACTTGATTCTGAGCCTTCCGGACTGTAAGAAAAGAAAATTCTGTGTGTAAGTCAATAAACAAAGCAAAGCAAAGAGAGTGTACAAACGCCTACACAAGGATTGAGGTCACACGGTGTTAGGGGATTTTGATGAGGTGAAGAGCTTGAAGAAATGGTGTGTTAAAGGTTTTTGTGTGTTGTCAGTGTTTGGTGATTCTTGCTGGAAAATTGAAATAATGTAGTTTAGGAGATTTTGTTCACTACAGTGTTCTTCTTTTACCTAGTGCCAGCACAGGGGGGCACTCAGTCTAGCTGTTAAAGCAGTGTCTCAGGAGGTTGGTATGTAGCTAGCTTCACTGATTTCCAACGGCAGAAGAGGGTGGCTTGTTTGTTGAGGACAATGGCAGGAGAATACTTAGCCTGCTGAGACAATTAGGACAAATGAGAATTGTAAACATCAGAAGTGATTTGTATGCAGTTCATGAAACTGGGAATCTAATACCAGAACCTCAAATAAAAAACAGGTTGGTTCTTCTCCTTCCGTGAAAGGCTGGAGAAACAGAGGGAGTCTAGGGGAGTGTGGCAAAGCAGAGATACTCCTGGGCCCTAGGCTTCACTCCACATCAACCATTTTTACATTTCTTTTTTTGTAGAAAATTGATACAAAATAGCCGTTATATGGCCAAACATTGTGTTTCCTTTCTAGGAAGGAGGGAAGGTGAAGAGCAAATATTGATGAGCTTTTTTTTTTTTTTTTTTTTTTTTCTATTTTATCAGACAATCAAAGCCTTCCCAGAAGCCCTACTAGGCAGACTTCCACTAATGTCTCATTAGTCAGAACCAGGTCACAGGCTTAATTCTAACTTAGGGAGTCTGAGAAAGAGTTTGTTAGGTGCCTTACAAAATAATCTTGATTATGGCTGCTAGGAAAGAGGTGATAGGGAAGCCTAGTCAGACAGTTATCAGAGTGCCACATGTCCTGATGTGAGCCTGAGCTGCCTGAATTTCCCTAGTGGGTTCAGGCCAATGAGGGTTCCAAGGCTTCTCTCCAGCTTGCTGGAGATCCAGAAGTGCAGCCATAGGGAGCTTTGGTCAAACAGCATCTGCTGTCCACCTTCTGGGACTGGACCTTCATCTCTGTGGATAGTCACATCCTGGGAGCCAATGTGTGCTTAGGAGTCTCAGGGATTTGGTGCCAAGAGGGACAAAATTAGTACAGCCTTGTCTGCGACATGTCTGGTTTTTGTTACTATGAAATCAGGTTTTACCCAAGATGTGCATGACATCAAGCTGAGCCAAAATGGAGCAATGCCAGACATGAGTGAGTTCTAAGCTCTGGGATGAAGCTTAGTAAGTGGTGAGCACACAGCTAGCACCCAGCAAATGACCACTGAGTCCACTGTCTAATATTGATGAGAAGGGCAGGTGGGTACACTGGAAGCTGGAACTGCATGCCCGATAGGAGATCGGTTAAGGTACAATGACAATTTTGCTTGCATGAGGAAAGAACTCTGCTTGGAAAATACCATTGTGGCTGAGAGGAGAGTGCTGTGCATGGGAGTGACATGGTGTCTGTGCCTTGAAAATGTTACCCCACAGTTTTCAGGATGAGCAGTAAGGAAGGAAGGTGAACTAGAGAGATGGCGAAGGCTTTAGTAAATGGGAGGATTGAGATTATGTTTGGACCACCATGTGCCTATGGGCAATGTTGGGACATGGTTGAAGAATGGTCTGATGGGGACACATTCTGCAGGACTGTCCAATGTAGTGCATGTGGGATTTGAGAGAAACAGAATGACAGAAACTGAAACAGTGTTACTGCCATTGATTCCAAAGGGGCCATCTGCTCAAGAAAAAGTCAGGTGTGCATGGAGGAAATGATTGTTGTCAATCAGCTGAGGCGCCCATGAACACTTCTGTAGAGACCTCACTGGGTAGTTAGATATTCAAGTATAAAGCTTAGGCTTCAGCAATGGCTAGAGTCACATTCTTAGATCCTTGTTGTATAGATGGTGTTTAGAGTAGTGGTGTTAGATGTGAGTGAGGGTTCGGGGGTTGCGAGGGAGAGAAAATATCCAGAGGCATCTGGAAGTGTTCAGAGAAGAGAGAAAAAGAAGCAGAAAGAATGTGGCCAGGGCTATCCATCTCTTGGGAGCAGAGAGAAGCAAGAGAATTAGCAAGAAAGAGAGCAGTAGAGGGGATAGCAGGGCTGGAGGACGCCTTGCTGTTAAGTGAGTCAGCATGTGGATTAGCCTTGTGGCTGGCACAGTGGAAAAGGAATAGGGGAGAGAAAGAGGGCAGTGTGTGTGTGTGGTGTGTGGGCTTTGTAGTCTATAAAGAGAAAGTGTGACTAGAGACCATCTGAAGGAACCTGGAGGCCAGCATGGGCCTTGATGTGCAACCACAGGTATGTGTTAATGGGGTGCTATTTATCCTTTCTGCCAGAGGACAGGGAAATGACTCCTTTTCCTGAGTGGTGCTGGCTTTTACTTAACACTATAAATCCTTCTATAGTCCAGTTTGAACTGAGCCAAGACTTATTTCTTGTACTTCCTGAGACCTAACACTAGAGATTATTATGAGGATAAATATAAAAGAAAAGAAAATAGGCCCACAGACGGGGTCCCACAGATTTGAGAAGAAAAAGCCAATGAGAAGACAGATCAGAGACTGTGACATTAAGGATCAAATTTCAGGACTATCCAGGAACCAGAGCTTCATATGTGCTGCATGGTCCTAAATACCTGGGTGTGATGAGGATAGAGAGCTGGCCTTGCTGCATCACCTGCCACTCTAATGACAGCATTCCCATAGGTGAGTGGATGGCAACAGTCTGTCAGCAAAACTGTGTTCTATGTAGTGTTTTCTCTGTGGCCTGTGAGAGACCATAATGAGGCTCATTTCCTAACCAAAGGGAGTTGAATGTCAACAAAGAGTGACATCATTTTAGCAAGAAACATGACAGTCCGGGTTTGTATTGTGTAGAAACCTCACCGTGAGGTCTGTTGAGTGATGGGGTCAGAGCGAGGCTGGGGGTAGTAGAAAGAGGGAGTTTATTTGAAGAACATTTAGGAGACAGTTTCTAGCCTTTCTCTTGCCATTCAGGAACCCAGGCTGAGCATTCTCTTCTTGGGAGTAGATTCCCCCTCTTCACAAGGTCCAACTTATCCTTTTTAACCATTCACAGAAATTCTCTGCTCAGTTAATGTTTTTGTCAAGTAGAAGGCATAATTCATGTTTAGTATGAGGTGGATACAAGTTATATGTTATTAGTTAATGTCATCAGTGAGCATTAAATATCAGAAACCACATTGATTACAAGGACTCACTCAGAAAGAGATGGTTATTATTGGCTGTCCTTGTGATTGACAGTCAGCGACAGATTTAAAGGAACACACGTTTTATATGTAGACTGATTTGCAGAGTTCATGCTTTCAATTTGCCCATGCTAATTACCCAACCAGTGGGAGTCATTTCCTAATTGTGGGGAACATGATAACTGAGCCCTCAGATGGCTGTGCACTCAGTGTGCTTTCTTCTAGGAAAGATGGCACCTTGGAGCTTCATGGCAAATTTAAAAATGACTGACAGCCTGGTTGTCATCTTAAATGGACAGTGTTTCAGCCCTTCCTAATAGCTAGGTGCTGTTAGCTCTAGTGTCCTTATGAGGATAATCGTTATTTCTCTGCATAGAAATAATGCTAGACTTCTTTGCTTGTGGCTAGCCACCAGTCTAGCTGGGATTGTGGCTGATGCTGATGTCATTGCCCACTGGGAGTCCTTGTGCCCAAGCAGGTTAATAACTTCTTTTGTCTGCCTGTGTTCCTTCCTGTAAGGGATGCTTGTTCTCCATCTGGCTTGTTCTCATGTGTCGCTTCAGTATTTCTGGCATTCAGATAGATGTAGGAAAACTTCTAGGTCGGTTTAGCCAAACAAATGAACCAACACAACAATAAATCCCCTCTCTAGGATCCCCATTTTAAGTTACACTTAGATGTCTGGATGCAGTGCAGTTCTAATCTTATGGGAAACTATGGGAGACTCTTTCAGAGTTGCTGTACCAAAAAATAACAAACAAACAAACAAACAACTAAACCAAACCACTGTTCTCTCCCCTCCTCTCCCCTCCCCTCCCCTCCCCTCCTCCCTTCCCTCCTCCCCCTTCTCCTCTCCTTTCCTTCCTTCTCTCCTTCCTCTCACTTTCTCTCTCCTCCCTACATTTCCTCCTTTGCTTTCCCCTTCTATCCCCCTCCCTCCCCCTCCCTCTTCTCTTTTATCAAAGGGAATGAAGTAAAATGTTTCCACTTATCAGCTAGCAGATGAAAATGACAGCACAGTGAGATGCCACTGTGCCTTCTAGAATGCTCGGTGATCTTAGCTAGTGAGAACATGAACATTCCTGGAACCCTTTAAATTGATGTGACTAAAAGTACATAGACTTTAAAAAATTAGTGATTTCTTCAAGAGTTATGGTGTACCCAGCCTATGACCCAACAGTTCCATTTTCCAAGGGGGAAAAAAATGAACACAAGGACCCCACGATGTATCCAAGCATTTCCATAGAATTTTTATTTATAACAACCACAAAGTGTAACAACACTGACGTCCATCAACGTGTGAAAAGGCTTGTGACTATGTCATGTCTACCCAAAGGAAGCAAGAAAAAACAAAATTGCTCCTCCATACAATAACAAAAAGTATTGGTTCATTTCATTTCTGTGATGTTCTAGAACTGGCTAGCTTCCTTAAAAACCTGCTACTGAGTTGAGGCTTAGAGAATATTGGGATCAGAATGCATAGGAGAATATCATATAGTCACTTCATATTTTGAAAGCACTAAAAAACATGACTGACAATGAACATGTACCATTAGTTGTGTTCATGTAGATGGCAGACAATGAATCCAGACCATTAGCTATGTGAAAGCACTCTGGAAATGCCCATAAGTTAGGAATGTGGCTCGTTTTCCTAGGTGCTTCCTAGCATATATGAGACCCTGGGTGTGAGTCTCAGCACCACATAAGCCAGATGCAACGGCTCATTCCTGTAGTCCAGTACTTTGGAAGTAAAGGCAAGAGAATTAGAAATTCAGGATCATCTTCATCAACAGTGTGAGTTTGAGACTGTCTTAAGCTATGTGAAACCCTGTCTCAATAATTAAAAACAAATAAACAAACCAAAGGCTGGTCCAGGCATTGTAAGAGCAGGAAGGTAAGGAAGATAGTCTTTAGACAGGCGGGCAACCACAGGTCTGTTCTTCATCATGCAAGCCAAACTGAGGCCACTATTAAGTCATCCAGTTTTGACCTTTCTACCAAGTTGTTTTGATGTGTGATAATCAAAGTAATGTTTGCTTCTATTGCTGACATCCCCAAGTGTCTCAGAGGCTTCACTTAGGAGAGATTTGTCTTTTGCTCTCAAGAAGAGCTTCATTAATAAGCCCTTCTACCTGGTTGTTCAAGGACTCAGGGTCTCTCCAGTTTTTAGGTTTGTTTTCTTCTTGGTATTCAGAACCCTTTGTGTTTTACTATCCAGGGGGTGAAAAATAGACAAGGCACATTGCTTCTTACAGACTTTGCATCAAAGAAGTGTACAGCATTTCTACTCATATTCACTGGATGGGAATAGGTTGTGTGGCCACACCTTGTTTGAGGAATGTTGAGATACTAGGCTCTTGGATGAATGTATGATCCAGGAAATAAATTATCATTTTGTAAATGAAATAAACAGACTTTTGAGGATGAGGTAGTCATTTATGGAGCAGTTCATGCCTATTAATATGACCCATCTTTCTTGTCCGTCTTCTACATAAATGGAGTTCATGTTCCTGTGCTTTATTTGGAAGGCTTACATACCCAGGCAAAATCCTACCAACCACATCAGAAATCCTAAGCTCTCCATGCAGACAGGCTCAGGAGCGCTCTGAGGTTCATCCATCACAGTGCAGAAGCAGTTCATCATCTATAAGATGAAGAGAAGGGGATACCAGAATGGAGCTCATAAAACAGATGTTCATCTGGCGGATCACAGCACAATAGAACTGAGCCTGCAGAAAATGAAAACCCAGAGAAGTAGCCATCCTACATTAACAAAAGCAGCCCCTGTTCTTACACCCTGCTCTCCAGCGGGGAAGTCATGTTTCTTCCTATTGAATTATGTTCCATTTTAAGCATGGATAATAGCTACTTTTCTCATGTTTTCAAACTAGGAAGGCAGGGGCATCAGTTCTTTCTAATGTAGGATGAATAAAATGTCACTGCATTGTGGCTGCAGGTAAGATGTGTTTCCTGAAATGCTCAACCCTGCCATTGTTGTCATTAAATCCCACTCAGGATAAATTAGTCTCATTTCAACCATAGCCATTTGTTCTTGTTAGGGAGCCATGAGATGGCATGAAATATTAAGTTGCAAAGGTTAACTTTGTGGTCACGAAGAGTTTCTAATTTTCCATAAACCTGCACATCAGATCAACACACCAGGTCTGTAATAACAGACATGCTGGCCTCCTACAAGGAAATTCTGTGGTTATGGGTCTGAAGCTGACTCCCACTGCCAATATGAGGAGCTGGGGACAGAATAGTCCCCAGGTTGTGCATCAATGGCCTTGAGACTCTGCTTCTAATGATCAGTACCTCCTCATGTCCAGCTGGCTCTCTGTAGTTGGATACTAGTCTCTCACCCATAACTCACTGTTTCCTGTACCATGATTGCTTGTGGAAAGTGAAAAGGCTGTTGTTTTAAATTATGTTGATGCTTTATTAATATGTTAAACGAGAATACTGGAGCTGTGTTCACTCATCACAGGGAGGCACACAAAGCGTCAGTAATGAATGGAAACACTCCGCTTAAAGATCTCCTTATAAATCAATTGAACACGGAGAGAAAGGATCATTATTTATTTATGAAGCCTGGGAAAGAAATTATTTAGAGCAGACTTTACATAGCTCCTGTTCTAAAAACATTATAAAACATTGATTATGTGTTTGCCATCGACTTTATACCCCTGTTGCCTATATGTTTCTGATACAGCATCAATCCTTATTAAGAATAAGCCCCTGAAACTGGCTTTAGATCTGATGGGAAGTCATAGAGCAAAGCAGTGAAGTTTGCTTGGGCAGAAATTGGATATTCTTTCTCTATGTAGAGAGCACCCAGAAAATCTTCAGAATGAACTGTCCTCATGGTGATGTTTCACACTGCTCAGGATCTACCAAAAATTTACTTTGTGCAAAATGCAAATCAATAGACCTTTTCTGGGTGTCTTGGGAGTGTGGCTTTGTCATCCAAATGTTTGCCTTGTAAGCACTAGGATCCAATTTCATTCTCCATGGTCCACAGAAAAAGCCAGGTACAGCTCTTGGGAGGTGGAGACAGCAGATTACTCAGGCTTGTTAACCAGCCAGCCTAGCCCAATTGATGAGTTCCAGATGCGGAGATCCCAAAGAGAGAGACATCTGTCTTACAAGAAAGGGAGGGTGGCTCCTGAGAAATAATACCTGAAGTTGATCTCTGGCCTTCACAGGCACATGCACACTCAACCCACATGCGCCCAACCCACATGAATCTGCTCCTCTTTGCAAAAATTTAAAAATTCAGTTATCTCTATGGGCAGATTCATTTTGAGATTTCTAGAGTGAAATAGTCACAAAGATGTGAGCGAAGTCAAAATACTGCCTCACTGCATTGCTCTGCTGTGATTCTGCTGAGGGCGGTAGCTGCAGAGTTTGCTGGTAATGTGGGCTGAATGAAGTATAGCCCTGCACTGTGCTCCAGATCTCCAGTCCTTAACATGTGCTGTAAGAAGGCATGGATATGCCTTAGTAATATGTGACAGGGTCCCCATGACCTGAGTCACTGCTTAGCTGAATTTGGCTTCTTGGAGCAGTCAGGTTAAGCCTGCTTGACTTTACTCTCTGGTAACCATAGCTCAGCCATTGTTCTGGAACCTGACTCATTCAAGATTGTTTGCAACTGTCACTGAGCAAAATCAAGGAGGATTGAAGTAGCACTGCTTGGAACAGTAGTTATTCTTCCTGATACTTGAACTAAGATGATGGACATTCAAGTGAGAATGGTAATCAGATCACATTTGAAGCTGCTCTCAGGGCTAGAGAGGCTGCTTCATGGTGAGAGTATTGGCTGTTCCTGGAGAGGACTGGGGCTCAGTTCCCAGCACCCACACAGAGGCTCACAATGGTAGTTCCAGTTCTAGGGGATCTGATGCTCTCTTCGGGTCTCCTTGGGCACTGCATGCATGTGGTACACATAAATTTATTCAGATGAAACACTCACACACATAAAAGCAAATTAATCTTTTTAAAAAATCCACTCAGTGAGGTTGTGGGATAGCCCAGAGGATAAAGACATTTGCTGTCAAGCCTGAGGATTTGAGTTTGGTTTCAGGGATCCGCCTGCTGGAAGGAGAGTACAAACTCTTTCAAGTACTCTACTGACCTCAGCATGCATGCATGTGCACATGGACATATACACAGCACATATGGACACATATGCAGTGCACATGGACACATACACAGCACACATGGACACATACACAGTGCACATGGACACATACACAGCATACATGGACACATACACAGCGCACATGTACATATACACAGTGCATATGGACACATACACAGCACACATGTACACATACACAGTGCACATGGACACATACATAGCACACATGGACACATACACAGTGCACATGGACACATACACAGTGCACATGGACACATACACAGTGCACATGGACACATACACAGCATATATGGACACATACACAGCGCACATGTACATATACACAGCGCATATGGACACATACACAGCACACATAGACACATATGCAGTGCACATGGACACATACACAATAAATAATTTTAAAACTTTAGAAATTTATAGATAAATTATTACTCCAACAAACAAAGTATTATTGCCAACTTACTGAGTGCTTATGGTGGGACTGTGCTAAGTACTGTGCAGGTCAGTCTCATTAACTTGACACAAGGTACAGTTACTTGAGAAGAGAGACCCTCATCTGAGGAATTGCTTCTACTAGATTAGCCTATGAGCATATATATCTGTGGGGCATTTTCCTAATTGTAATTAATGTAGGAGTGTTCAGTCCACTGTGGGTAGAACCACCTCTAGGCCGGTGGTATTGGACTGTATAAGAAAGGTAGCTGAAAAAACTAGAGAGATCAAGCCAGTCCACTAAGGAATGTTGTACTATGGTCTTTGCTTCAGTTCCTGCCTTCATGTTCCTGCCTTAGCTTCCCTCAAAGATGGACTGTCACTTGGAAGTGTAAGGAGAAATAAACCCTTTCCTCCCTGAGTTGCTTTTGGTTGGTGTTCTATAACAGCAATGAAAAGCAAACGAAGACAGATCTTTTTAAATTTTGTAAGTTATGAGCCCACTAGCTTTGGTCGGATAGGTTCTCTGAACAAGGTGACCTTTATGATGCTGATGATAAAGTAGAAGTTCTCCAGGGAGAGAGAGAGGTCAGAAGAAGAGTTTTGAGGTGTAGGACACAAAACCAGCCTAGCAATGTTAGTGGCACTTATACACATCAACAAACTAAAAAGGAAATCAGGAAAATAATCTCATGGACATCCAAAACACTTAGAGATATTTTAAATCAAGGATTCAGGTGATTACCACACCCCCAAACTATGAACCACAAATGAAAGAAAACAAAGCAAATCCATCTGAAAAGATAGTTGTTAATTGAGGGTTGGAGTCACTCTTTATTTGCCAGTGAAATGATCTACAGATTTAATGATATCACTACAAAAACTCCAATGGCTTTTTTCAAAACTAAGAAAAACAATCCTAAAATCTGTATGAAAGTACAAGAGATCTCTAATAACCAAAGCTATTTTGAACAAATAGAACAAAGCTGGAGGCATGATACTTCTTGATTTTGAAATTGATTACAGAACTACAGTAATCAAGCTTATAATGACACTGGCATAAAACCAAATGTCTGTAGACCAATGGCCAGAATAGAGAGCCCAGAAATAAACACATGCAATCTAAGGTCAACTGATCTTCAACAAGAGTGCCAAGAATGCAGAACAGGGAAAGAATAGACTCTTCAATAGCTGTGAAATTGAACATCCACACCCAGAAGTATGGAGTTGGACCTTTATCTCATAGCCAAAACTCAAATAAAAGTAAATAAAAGTTTATTGCAAGACCTGCAGTTATAAGAATACTAGAAGCAAAATGGGAACTCTTTGGCTATGATTTTATGAATGTGATGATGAAGACATAGTCAAGAGGGGCAAAGGTAGATTGATGGGCCTTTATTACACTGAAAGGCTCTGCAAAGCAAAGAAAGTAATTAGCATGGTGAGAAGGTAACTTACAGAGTGCGAAAAGTTTGCAAATATGTATCTTATAAAATACTAATACCCCAAATATATAAAATATTTGAAAGAAGAAAATAACAAGCCAAACTAACCAACCTATTAACCACAGGAACCCAAAGAAGACATGCCAATGAACATGAAGGATATGAAAAAATACCCAATGTTATTGGGGAAACAAGAATCAAAACCATAATAAAAACTATCCATTCCTCCTGTAATTGCTATATCAAAACCCCCAAAGACATTAAGTGTTGACAAGGTTATGAAGAAAAAGAACCCCTTGAACACTATTGTTGGAAATTAGGAGTAGCCAATATGCAAAAATACAATGGAAGCATATTAAAAAGTTAAAATCAGAGCTACCATATATGTGATTTATGAACCCTGTCTCTGTACACACATACAAGGGAATTTAAATAAGGATCCCAAAGAGTTAACTTCACTCACACAGTAATTGCAGCATTATCCACAACAGCCAAGACATGAAATCAGCCTTGAAATATCCACTGATGAACACATGGATAACATAAATTTGGTATATTCATGTAGTGGACTATCATAAATCTTAAGAAAGAATGAAATGCCACTTATTACAACATGGATGTAATGGTAATGTGCTTTGTATACAAAAACAAGAAACTTGGAATTTTATTCTGTAGAGAATCAGGCAGTTGAGGAATTTATAAATACAGGAATGAAGGAGAGAAAGAATGAAACTGGCTTCTTTTATAATAATTCTGCTTACTGTTGGGAAGATTTTTTTTAAAGAAAATGTGATGAGAGCCATACAGGAGTCAGTGAGGGTCTGGAATCATATGAAAAAAAAATAATTTAGTGTGGATAAGAGTTTGAAACACATTTGAAGTAGAACTGATAATGCTGTAACTATTATGGAAAAGTAGAGTCTCCATCAAGCCGCTCCCCCTCCCCCAAAGAACCATGTAAGGAATCCAGGTGACCCACAGGCTGGGCCACATGGCAGGTAGATTACTAGAAATGGGTTGAATTAAGATGAAAGAGCTAGCTAGTAATGTGCTTGAGACATGGGCCAAACAGTATGAAATTAAAAAAAAAAAAAGAAAAAGAAAAAGTAAAAGATGATTGTTATTAGCCTGCAGCTCTAAATTAGACCCCATTCTTGGTATCAATTTCAATTGTAATCATGACCAATTTTTACCTGTGCCACTGTTCATAGTGCCCCTGAGAAGCTGTAAAGAGTATATACCTTTGTTCCTACCTCCCATTCTCCTGTGCTACCCACCATGCTGGACCTCAGTGTTTTTTCTTTAAAAACAGTTGGATTTTCACTCATTTATAGTAGTGTGGAATTCCTGGTAACTCTTCAGAAGTGCACATCTCAATGGAAACTGCTCGTTCACAGGGAGTACAAATCCTGGTACAGCAGTTTCCTAGTCAACTAGTTAACTTTGAGCCAGCCATCTCCCTTATATGCAACATGGAGATTAGCAGTACTCACTGCTCAGTTGTTTTGAGAGTTAAAGGAACATCTTCCATGCAATTAAAGGTCATTTAGTATTCCTTAAGTCTCCTCAACTTAAATAATTTCCTTTAAGTATTATGAATTAATGTATGAGGTATTAAGTGTTATGTTTCTTTATGACATTTCTAAATATGTTTATATATACACATATGTATGTATATACACACATACATACATACATATATGGCATGAGAATGAGGAGCAAGTGAATAGTGTGGTGCTAGAGTTTGATGTTCTATAGCAGACACTATTCTGATAATGTGATGGCTTCTTTGCTCTGTGTGTCATTTCCCCCTCTTTTACAGCTCCTAGTAAAAAATAAATGCAAATGTTGATATTGAATGTAACAGACACTGGTTGTGTATGTTTTCTTTATATCTTGGGTGATAGATTCTATATAGAACAGCATAGTTTTTAGTCAGTTGCAAGATGGAGAAATAAAGTTGCATCTAGAGAGGTAATATTGGGAACAGAAACACTCTAGCACCGTGGCCATGGCTCCTGGAACAATACAAACCTGGCATCGAGTTAACCAGAGGTACTCCACATCATTCTTATTGCCAGGCTCTTGGGAAGTAGAAAGTGAAATGAGTTGCAGGAACCATCAGATTCCCCAGGAGTGGAGAGTGAGCACGTGATCACAGATCTTCATTCATTTCCATGTGAAGGGAGATGACACAGGCTCACGTTGTGATTAGTTTTTCTAACATTATAGAGAACAGCACTCAGAATACAAATCAGGGCATTTGGACATTTTATCCTTTATGAAGTTTCTGGGAAGGATGCTACAGTGATCTGTTATAAATGCTCCAAAAATTGAATGATGCTTTATGAGGGTATTATGGGCATTATCTCCTTGGATGTCCAGTGGATTCTGAGATGATGCATGCTGCAAGTTGATATGATGAAATGATTCTCTTTTGCTGTATGCTCCAATGGCAGCATTCAGCATAATCTTGACTTACTCCAGGGTTATGGTCATTTTTTTATTTTTTAGAGGTAAAGGGAAGGTCATTGTAAACTTCCCACCTTTCTCTATAATGAAAATCTCTATAGTAATCTGAGGGACTTAGAATGTTGAGAAAAAAGTTTATTTCAATTTTTTTGAATTTCCTGGTCTCTGGCCTCTGAATTCAGTCTTGGTTTCATGTGTCATTGCTACCACTACCTAGGCAAAACATGTGGGAGCCTCAGTTTTTCTGACTCTTACATGGAAAGATATCTACTCCCAGAAACTTGTGGAGACAATATGGAGCATTGTAAATTGCATTATATAGTGCCTGGAACAAGAGTACACCTGATAAAAAGTTATCTATTCCTCATTTGATACTAGCCCCTGTTAAAAAGGAAAATAGACACATCTGGGTTGGGCTGAGGGTCTGAGGAAGATGCAATCTAAAGAAAAATATGATAACTTCCCTTTTGTCTTCCAACTGTGATCTCCAGCATTGCTCTGGGTCAGGGTGTTACTGATTTGAGTGGTCTTTACAAGTAGACGGAACCATGTGGAACCATTGTGACTACTACTAGGCATGGGCACTATCTCTAGTTACTTGACCCGTTATAGTTTTGTTCTAAAATGTTCCCCCAAAAGCGCAGGTGTTCAAGGCTTGCCTTTCCCTGCAATAGAGTTCAGAAATGGGGCTTTGCTGGATATGGTAGTGCACACCTTTAATCCCAGTACTCGAGAGGCAGAAGCAGGTGGATCTCTGTGAATCTGAGGCCAGCCTGGTCTACACAGTGAGTTCCAGGACATGCAGGGCTACCCAAAGAAACCCTGTCTCAAAAAACAAAACAAAACAAAACAAAAAACAAAATAAAACAAGCAAACAAAAAACAGAAATAAGTGAGGCTTTATGGGAATGATTGTATTATAAAGGCTCATCAATGGATCAATGCATTGTTGGGTTCATCATTTGATGGGCTGTTAGGTGATGAGAATTGGGGCCTAGTTGAAGGGAATGAGTCCTTGAGGAAATCCCTCATGGGCTATGTTTTGGTCTGGGCCCGTGTCTCTTCTCCCTCACTTCTCTGTAAGGATTTTTCCCTTGACTTTACTCTGTGATGAACTGTTTCATCACATCCCAGAGACAACAGATCTTTGTGAGCAACCACAGGCTGAAATCTCTGGCCCCGACAGCCAAAAGAAACGTCACTTCCTTTCAGTTGTTTTCCTGAGCTATTTTATCACAGCAATGGAAATGGATGGATATACCCCACAAAGGCACCATGGTGGGTCTCACAGCTCATCTGAGACATGAGAACCCTGTGGTCTTATTGAAGACTGGTTCACTCATTACTAGCTTGCCCCAACTCCCAACTAGTCTGCTTATCAGATTCTGCCCCTTTGTTACATGTCATTTTTCCAAAATCCATTACTGAATAGTGTGGGTTATTCTGTGCAAATGTAATAAGTTTGGAGACCACTCATCATAAGCTCTGTGCCCAAGTTTGGCTAGATACTTTTCCTACTGAGGGCCAAAGCTCATCATCATCTGAGCTGAGGCTTTCTCTTGGGTTGCCTGGTGGTAGCTAGGTAACCTCGGTTAGTTTACCTTGCCTTTTATTGTCACAAGACTCATAATCAGTGACAACTAGATGTTCACTGCATCTTCCATGACAGAGTAGTTACAAAGGCTACTTTGAGAAGTCCAGCATTGCAGGAGCTGTTAGCACTAAGCCACATGAGCATTTCTATGACAACTGTCCTGACTGTTCTTTTGCAACCTCATCCTTCCTCAACCCTAACTATTATCCATTGTTTTTGGATGGACTGGTGCTGTGGCCGCAGAGGGCTTGCAAATGAATGAGAATACAGCTGTGTCTTTCATTTGTAATTCAACTTTAAAAGTAAGATGAACTTAATACATCTATATAAATAGCTTCAAAATCTAAAAATTCATCCTAGAATATATTTAGTGAGAACTACTATATTTGTATGGTCCAATGGAAGACACAATTGAGGCTGGGAAGAATAATGAGTTTGGTCCCTTATCTCAAGCATACTATTTTTATGTGATACATGCAAACATAAAAGATTATATATGAAAGAGGAGGTACTGTGTAAAAATGTGAATTTATGTGCATGTTTTGTAATGCTTTACATCAGGTTAAATGTGTATGTGTGTGAACACGTATCATTTTATTTTTAAAATTTGCTCTTTGTCAGTATTTCATGTTTCTAATGACTGAATGGTATTTCTTTGTGAATAAGTCCTGCATTTTTCTTTTGTGTTTATCAGATGATGGATACGCAGTGTGAGTTGTTCCATTCCTTAGCTTCTGTGCACCGTGCTGGGTTGAGCACGGAGTGCTGGCAAGTCTCTGTGTGCTTGATAGTCAGGTTTCTGGATCTTATGGAGCCTCCTCCATATGGAGTCACTGTGTCCATTTGCACACTCACCAGCACTGTGCAAGCATCCCTTTATTGTATATCTCCTGAGCGCTTGTTTTTGTCCTTTTGGATAGTAGCCGCTCTTTCTGGAGGTGTAGCTCATTTGACTCACAGGATTAGTGATACTGATCCCTTTAAATCATGCCCCCCCTTTTCTTTTTTCTTTTTTTCCTACTAGTATTTTGAGTCCCTTACATTTTTCTGGCTAGTAATATTTCTTTGCATTCTATAGAGCACTTCTTTGCTCTCTGGGCTATTTCTCATGTAAGACAAGTACAGAAATCAGTAAGCCCTCAAGCACAGCCAGGCTTCAGTAGAGAGAGAACTCTTAAGAGAGCTAACTGGAGAGGAGTTTGCCTCTGTGCTGAGCCTCACAGGCTCTTTCATCCATGCTTCCTTTAGCTATTGTTTCCATAGGGGGAAATATGTAAATCCTAATGTGGAGTGTGGATAAGCTTCACACATGCTCCATGTATGTGATGTGTTTCTCATGTCAGCAGTTCAGGACATAGCAAGCTCCTTTTGCTTCAGAAAGTCCCTTTGCAATCTGCCCCTTGAGGAACCTTCTGCTGTCTTGGATTAATTTTTGGTTATTTGTTTAGTTCTAGAGATTGAACCCAGGGCTTCCTACACTTTAGGCAAGTGTTTCATACTGTGCTAACCCCCAGCTGTGCTTGGGTTTTCTTGAACTTGTGTGAACACAACGCTACAGTATGTGCCCTTCTGTTTATGCAGGAATAGTGCTTCCCAAGTCATCTGTTTTGTTACTGTGTCTATAGCTGACATTGTCCTGTGGCAGATGAGTACCCCTCATTTCCCATGTGCTTATTCAGGGACCTTTTGACCATTTAAGCTTTGGCATTTGTTTTCTCTTATGAATTAAGTTTCTGTAAGTATTTGTGTTCGAGGATCTGTGTGGATATAGGCCTGCGTGCCAGTAGGGAATGCAGTGTCATTTTCCAGAAATACTGTTCTGGTTTATGCTGTCTTAAGCAGCTCAGAGGAGCCTCTGCTCTTCTTTAGGTTTCTTGATGATCTCTGAACTCAGGCAAAGCCTGTTGTAGATCCAGATTCAGAATCTGCCATTTTAGATTTGCAATCTTGACTTCTCAGAATCTCTTTCCTCATCTATCATATGATGATCCACTCTCATGGGCAACTGCATACATTACATTCTATCATGTTTTCTTCTCATGTACTATTCTCACCATATCCATAGTGGATAGCTTAAGACAAGATGTCCTGTGGTGTGGTAGCAGTCTACATTCAATTTAACTGTCACATACTTGCAAAATTCCAAACCATTAGGAAAAATTTATTTCTATTCCATTTTTTTTAAATACCAGTGATATCAAACAAGGGATCTCTGTCTGGTGTTTTTATAATAAATTTTGATCAGATTCATACACACTGTTTTTCTCCCCCTTCTTTCCCCCTCTCTGAATCTCTTCTTTCCAGCTAGTTTTTTTCCTACTTTCTTTGGGTAGGTGTGTGTGTCTCATGTGTTTATTTTGTGTGTGCTGTTTTTGTTGTGTTTGTGCTGTGTGTTGTGTATGTGTGTGTTGTGTATGTGAATAGTGTGTTTGTGCTGTGTGTGTATTGTGTTTGTGCTGTGTGTGCTGTGTGTGTTGTGTATGTGTGTTGTGTAGTTGTATAGTGTGTTTGTACTGTGTGTGGTGTGTATGTGTGTGTAGTGTGTGATGTGTATTTGTGCTGTTTGTGTTCTGAGTGTGTTGTGTATGCATGTGCTTGTGGTGTGTGTTGTGTGTGTTTGTGGTATGTGTTTTTATTTTGTGTGAATTGTATGTATGGTGTGTGTTAGCCTTTTACAAGCAGCATTATCTAGAAATAATTTAATACTCATTTATTCCTTGTTTTTAAATTTTTGCTGTTTGTAAAATTGATGCCAAATAATATTTTTGTACTTATGGCTGTGGTTTTATATTTTAATAAGTGATTTATAGCTAGAAATCTAAGTTGCCTGAAGCAGGAAAACAGATTAAAATGATGCTGGAGGAACCCAGATGTTGCTGAAGCACAGAGTAATTTTTATCTGAAGTTTGAAAAATGCTGACTCACAAAAAGTGTAGAACATGCTTCAAGTGCCTCTTCCAAAATGGCAGAACCAAGGGTTTTGTCACTGACCTGGAGTACATTGAAATGGAACACAGATATCTCTGTAGGTTAATGAAGCAAGTTATGGTCTGAACTCAGTGATGCAACCAGAACTCTTGGCTTCTGATCTTTCCAGGACGTAATTAATCCTACAGAAGACTGAGCATCTTTTCCTTTACACTTACACAACTAATCTATGTTTACTAATAGAAAAAAAAAGGAAAGGAAAGAATCATGAAAATAAACACAAAGAAGGAAAATGCTGTTCCTAGTTCCATTCTCGCCCATATAGGTATTCATTATCCATTATCCATAATTCATTATCCATGGTTATTCACCTGTCCATCCAGCCCCTGGTTTGCTCACTCATGTATTCAGTGAGGAGTCATTCATTTCATTGATCATCTACTGTGAGCCAGGCAGCATTTGAGTTGTTGAAGTTACTGAGGTATGAAAGCAGAGGAAGAATTCTTGTTCCCCACCCAGGTCTTTCTACAGCCTTGTTTTTCTTTTCACATGCACAAGTATAAAACTTTTTAAATACTACTATAAATGATATAATACAATAATCTGACCTGGGTTTAATATATCATAAATATCTCTCTGAGTCAAAATACAGACCTGCATTTTCCACTTTGACATTTGTAGTCAATTTGACTGAAGTATTGTTTTATAGAAAGTTCTCACTGCTAAACTTAAAGTTTTTTTTTTAATCTACCCTGGAATGTATATTGTGTTTATCAAAAACTTTACTTCACTTTTGATCATTATATTCAGTTCTCTGGTTGACTACTAATGTAGTTGTGGTTAACTCTCCGTATCTTTATCTATTTAGTCTCTCACAGAGTGTCCATAAGGAGCAGACCTCTTGGTCCATTAAACAGGAATATTCTAAGCTCTGAATGAGCATCACATGATGGGGCTCTTCGTGATAGCGCTGCTGGCAACAATTTTCTCTAGAAACTATGAGTCTTATCTTTTTTGGTACAAATGGTTTGATTCTGTTTCATGTTTGTGCTGCTACCACCTAGAACCTTACTGATTACTATAAAGTCATCAAGTAATAAATATGGTTCATGAATAGTGGATAAGTAAGTCCTGGTGTCTGAAAGCCTGAATGGATGACAGAGTACCAGTACTAATTAGGGGAAAGGGTACCTAGACCATACACCAGAGGCTAATTTTAGGCTCGGTGTGACACAGACTGTTTTTGTGTGAGACATGAAAAAACACCTTCCGAAATAGGGAAATGATGAGACTCCAAAGTAAGGGCCCAACTGAAGTCAGCCTGGTGAACCAGTGGGTTTTGGAGTTAGTTACAGAAGTGTGTCAGGGGTTACTGACAGGAATACGTCAGATATTACTTACTGGAGTGTGTCAGGGGTTACTGAAAGAGGAGGGTTGACCTAGACACAGCATTTTGTGTCACCAAAGCCTACCCCAGCATGGCTGAAACCTTATGACAGCATGAAGACTGCCCACTATTTTATCTTTTTCAGGCACCTCAGCTGGTCTCAGTAGCTCTTAGAAGTCCTTTCGGCTTATACAACCTTGAGGAGGGAGGGGCCTTTTGCATCTGGTAAGTTTCAGGGACTTCTGGAAGCTTTTGAGTTGTATACTTCTCAAATTTTAATGCACTATCCTACAGTATGGAATGTTCCTCTTCCCCCTTAGAACACCAGTCTGTGTAGTTTCTTCTCAAGGTGAAATGTTTATCTCAGAGGGAATCAGGACACAGCAGCTCTGACCAGCCTATCCAGAGCTAAGCAACAGTCAGGGCTAAGGCTCTGTCCCAAGGTAACTCACAGACCCCACATTCAGCCTCACAGATAACACATAAGAGTCCCCATGGGGTGGGAACAACACAGGAATGCAACAGGTTATATTTCATGGAGATAGTTTTAGTGAAGTTGTCTGGGAACAGCCAAGCAAGACCGTAGTGGAAACAACTTTGACTTTTCAGAACAGAGTTAAGCAATGCTTGAATAAGTTCCTACACTTACATCTTGTTTGCTGAGGGATCAGGATCAATGCCAACTATTTTAGAGCCAATAAGAATTGGCTTCAGATTGTGATTTTTTTTTTTGTGTGTGTGTGTGTGGTTTTTTTTTTTGTTTTTTGTTTTTTTTTGTAACCTACTGGCATTGTGACTTGTGAAGATAACATCTTTCAGCCTGTATTTGTAGAAGAGACTGGGATGCTTGCTTGTTGAGTTGTGAGACTAAATGAGACAGCCATGCAAACAGCTTAGCAAATGCCTTCTATAATTTTAGAGACCTAGGGCAGTTCAAGGGCATCGCATGCTTCTGTGTTTTCTCTCTAGTGTCAAACTTGCTCTTGGCGGATGAGATTCTGATCCCAGGAAAGTGGTTCACATATCTTATCTAGCTAATATTCTCCTCCAAAACTGTCCACTGAAACATGAGGATATCTGTCCTGTACCTTCAGGTTTCTGCTCTCCTGCCAGGGAAAGTTACAAATTAATGCTTGCTAACAGAATGGTATGCCTGGGTCCAGAATGTGATGTGTTTGTCTGGGCTCCGATGTGAACCACAAGGCCCCGTGGAAGTCACTTAAACTTGTTGTGATTTGTGAGTATAGGGATCATGTCATATCAAGTACTCATTTTGAACAACAAACACTAGGTCAGTGAACACTGGTATTTCTAATGAATATAAGCTCCTCAAAGATGGAGCTCTGGCTGCTTGCTCAGTATTGAATATCTATTGGGTGCTCAATAGGGTTCCCATAATTACAGGCTGAATAAATGAATGAGATGAGGGGAAAAATGTACTTTCTGTTCAGTGAGTTAGACCAGTGTCGGGCAAATAATCCAATGCTTAAGACAGAAGCACACTACTGCTTGCCAGAGTCAGCGGCTTGTGTGATCTTCATTGTTTTGTCAGACAAACCCCCTCCAGTGCTCTGCCCTGATGAATCATCGTCTTCATGATAAACAGGAAGGGAAATCATTAGGGCACACATACTCATCACTCCACATGCCTCTGCCCCTGATGGATGGTCTCCATTTATAGAGCCATTGGTAGAAACCCAGAGGAAATGGTTGTTATGCTAGCTTGCCCCCGAGCAAGTTCATCATTAAACAACTCCTGAGATTGCCACTGCCATTTCTCCCACCCATGGGGCTAGAGAGGTTGTTATTTTGAGAAAGAAAAAGTTGGCCTGAAGAGATGGCTCAGCGGATAAAGTCCTTGCCAGGTACATGTGAGGACCCGAATTTGGATTCCTGAACCCATGTAAAGGCTGGATATGGCAGTGAGAAGCAGAGTAGGTAAAGTGCTTGGTGCACAAGTGTGAGCATCTGAGTTTGGATTTCCAGAATCTATGGGAAGTCAGATGTCATAGTATGCATCTGTAATCCCAGCACTGTTGTGGGGAAGAGGGAGATGGAGATAGGAGTGATGTGGGATGTCTTTCTGTATGCTATGAATATGATTTGCTTCCATTGGTTAATAAAGAAGCTGTTCTGGCCTATGGTAAGACAGGATACAGCAGGTGAGAAATCCAAAAGAACAGATACTGGCAGCTGCCTGGAGAGGAAGATGTAATGGAACACAGGTAAGGCACGAGCTACGTGGCAATACATAGATTAATAGAAATAGGTTGAGTTAAGATGCAAGGGCTAGATATCAAGAAGTCTGAGCCTCAAACCAGTTTGTAATTCATATAAGTCTCTGTGTGTTTATTTGGAACCAGGCAGCCGTGGGACACAGGAAACTTCTGGCTACACAGGAGTCCCTGGGAGCTTATCACCCACCTAGCTTGGTATAGGCTGATATAAGAAACAAAAGGCCTGATCTTAAGTAAGATCGACCAGCGCCTGAGATGGTCTTCTGACTTCCACATGTGTGCCATGGCACTAGTGTGTTCATATTTATAGACACTCAAATCACATGGGGAAGGGAAGGAGAGGGAGAGAAAGAGTGGAGGAGAAGGAGAGAAATTACAAATGTCAGCATTCTCTTTCTCAGAGAAAGCTGCCATTTGTGTGTTCCTTATAGAAATCATGTAATGGTCAGTGGGCAGGATCACCATGGAATGGGAAGATATGTGTAATGACAGGAAGTAAATTCTCCTGGTGTGAGCATCTGGCATGTCTAGGCAGAGTGGGGGCCACATATATTCAACAACCTGGAGAACTATATGCATTTATGCATCAGGACGTGTTCAGGATGCACCAATCTGAAGAGTGTTTGGAATAGTTCAGAATGTGAGCAAAAGGAAACACACACCAACACTTAAGACTGTGTTTGCTATACATTAGAATACTATACAGAAATGAAAAAGTTTCTCCTATATGTAATGTTGAATAAAGAAATAATACTCAAAAGAGGACAAAAGGTGAGATACTTACTATTTATACAAAGTGAAAAAAAGACCAGGCAGAATTCATAGATTGTCTATGTCTAAAGACGAAGTAAGTAATGCTGCAAGGAAGGAGACAGTGAGCACTGCAAAGGATGGATGGAGTCTACATCCCAGGAGAAGTGACGCACCATGGTTGGAGAAGGTTGGCTATGTTCTATTACTGGCCCACAGTTACAAGGATATTCTTTTCATAGATGCTGGCTACCCTGTGCCTTTATTCAGGTTTCTGTTGCTGTGTGTTCATTTGTTTATCACATTAAATATATTTTTAATAACTCAGTATCTAGGTAGAGTGCAGGCACCAATGTGCATCTGATTCTCATTTTTAAAGCAGTGCCCCCAAATCCACAAGGTCTTAACTTCTGCTGTTGGTTAAATATGTAGGTTGTCAGGCTCCTGATAACCTCAATTTTATGGCAAGGGGACTAACAAGATTGTTTGTTAGAAAATCTTTTAAAATTTAGTTTTGAGCATTTTTGTATTAGAATAACCAGTGAGGTTTAGGACAGACAGACTGGCATTTCCATGGTGCTGTAGGCACCAGAGTTCACAGGTGAAGGACATGCAAAGTTTCTGCCTTTCTCCTGGGGCTTCTTGTGCGCAGCCCACCTGAGAGCCACTGATTCAGGCTAGTGGACTTGCTGAGGGCCCTGTCTGAATGCTCTTCTGAGTCAGCCAGGCAAGAGTGGAGTCTAGGCTGGACTTCCTACGTGTCCAGGTGACCCCTGTGCTCTTCCTCAGGGCTGTGCTAGTACACAGGGCCAGAACCTGGGGAATCAGATGGAGTTTGGGTGTGATACCAACACTATAGCATTGCAACCTCAGGCTGTGACGAACAAACAATCATCTCTGTACCTCAGTTTCCCCATATATTATCTATGATAATAATCCCCACTTTCTACATGGTTGTATGGCTCAAAGAAGCTCAGCCAGAAGCTCTAACCCTAACCCTAACCCTAACCCTAACCCTAACCCATGGCAGAATTTCAGATACTGAGTGGATTTTCAGGGAAGACCAGCTCATCTCTTCAGGCCTTGCTGTGCCTAAGCCCTCCTGGAAACCTGTTTTAGAGGCTGTTGAAAGCAGGCTCCTGGATTCATTACTTACATACATACACACACACACACACAAACATTCATGCACACCTATAGGCATATACATGCAGACATGCTCACACATATGCATGTATACATATACCCATCTGCATGTACACACAACACATACTCATAAGCATGTAAACAAATACTTATCTGCATGTATACATGCTATACCTTATCTCACACGCACCTGCATATACCAGATGCATATCATCTGCATGTATACATATGAATGTGCATGTAAATTTATGTGCTTATGAATATACACATGCTCATCTGCATGTATCTGCATGTATACACACTTGTCTGCATGAATACACACAATGTACAAATGCTTTTTGGTTTATGATAATAGTGTTGTGTCTCAATCAATTCACTGTAGATTGAACGTATTATAAATTTAAAATGTGTTTACTAGGCTGACCCTGGAATCAAACCTTAAACATGTTCAGAACACTGTACCTTAACTCATGGCTGGGCATCATGAGAGAGAATTGTGGGAGCCCACAATGACTCCATTTTGACTCAAGGTCAGAGAGTTCGATCTTGGTTTTGCCCCTTCAGGCTGGATGGATAACAAGATGTTTGGTCAAAGGCATAGTCACCAGATGTTTTGAGAATTAAGGAGATGTTTATGCTTGTTTGTTTCTTGAACCATGGTGTCCTTGAGAAGAAGAGCCTTTTGGCCTCCTTGCTTCAGTATTTACTGAAAGCCCTCCCAATTCCAGTTTTCTGTCTCTGTCTATTCTTCCTTCTCTGTTTTTTCTCAGTCCTCACTCCCCTCTTCAGGACTGTTTGACAGGTCAGGCGGCAATTCTATTACCTGTGTCCAGCTCAAGGAAAGATTAAATGAATGAATATATTATAGGTCAGAGACAAGCAAGCAAACTTAGACACACATACATATGCACATAGACATGCATATATTATGCATATTGCATGTTGGTTATCCCTGTTTTAATCTATGAGTGAATAAACACATATGTAGTTTGTATTATGATATTTGTAGTCCTCAAATGAGTGAATATATATGTATATTTTTGCATAAACAAACACATTAATGTGTATTCATTTGTTGTGCGTCTTCTTAACTATATAATTCAGTCCAACTTTGCTAAGCACTTAAATGTATTCCAGACACCTTGCTAGTCCTTTGGAAGACCTCTCTGCCTCTGTGGAGCTTGTCCCTTAGTGGGGCAAAAAGAAAGAAAGAAAGAGAAAAAGAAAATCAGACTGAATTATACTGTTGTAAAATAATGTGGGGCCAAAGTCATATTGCTGTACAAGGAAGACGAAAGTAGGGAGTTGGTAGTGCGTGTAGGTGGTCAGCAAAGATGTGACTGAGCACATGCCATTGAAGGAAGCCTGGGATATGTTCAGAGTGCTTGCCATCAGCATCCGAGGAACCCTCCTAAAGGTGGATGAGAGAACTGACCTCCACATGCATGCTGTGGCCTGTCTCCCAAGTAATTATAGCATTTAAAAATCAGAAGACAAGTCTTGGAGGGATGGTGCCTATAGCCAGGGAAGGATCTGCTAGGGGTAGAATTGTATGCAAAGGAAAGGAACCCATGGAGAGGGAGGATGACATCAGAGTGCTCATAGGCATTTGGCTTATTTTTTGTCTGAGGATGTGAGAAGAGGTGTGGAAGATTCTGAAATGTTTTTTTAATCTGTTGTGTTGAGAAAAGACATAGAGGAAGAGAAGGGTAGCAGAATCAGGGAGACAGGTTGGAAGGATACAGCATTCATTCCACTAGCCTAGGACAGCAGTACTGTAGAGGACTCAGGGATGTTCTTTGCAGCGGAGAAGATTGGGCATGGCTCATTTAGTGGATATTCACATGGGTGTGGGAGTAATGGTGAGCCTACGGGTATGTGGTGCATATGAGCAGCTCTGTGTAATGATGCTGAATCCTATAAAGCCTGGAATGCGCTATACCCCATGCTCTATCTGTAGTGCTCATGCTCTGTGTGGCAAACAATAGGGGGCGCAATAAAAACTCTGGTATGACTGGTATGCCTATTTCCATCTTGTACTTTGGGTATATATTCAGTGCACATGCTCATGTGCATACATATGTGCATGTACATGTGGAGCATCTTTTATTTTTTATGATACTGGGCCTCTCACTAACTATGGAACTTGTGGATTAGTTAAGCTAGACAGCAGAACTCAGAGACCTTCCCATCTCTGTCTCCCCAGTCCTGGGTTTATAGGTGCTGGATCTCCATGGGTGCTGGAGATCTAAACTCTGACATCAAGCTTGTTCTGTGAGTACTTTCCCAACCCAGCCCCCACCCCATCTCCTCTCCTGCCTTGCTGAGAGCTATTTTCTACAGGTGAGGCATCGAAGGCTTAAGTATATTTTGGCAGATCTGAAAATGTCTCCATTTTCCTTTGATGGCCACACTGAGTCTCCTGGGTGAAAGCCCCTTTGCTTTTCAAAATCCTATCATTTTATGTCACAAGTGCAAGTCGGCTTTTAACATTGTGCTTTGCAGAAAAGGAGGAGAACAACAAACGTATCCCCCTCCTCCCAGGCATCACAGCTGAGTCACCTCTCACTTGCTGATCTGCTCTGACTGCAATTAGAGTTAAATGGCCCTTGGGATCAGAGCAGTCTCATCATTATTTACAAGATGAGAACATCACAGCTTCCAGTGTTAACAGCTCTGTTAGTGGAAGATCTCTTTTCGGAGGGGACAGGGGGGGAAGCATTGGAGAATGGTTATATGCTGCTTCCCTTGGGGTTGAAATGAAGACCAAGGTGGGAGAGAAGAGCCAGATTGGGCTGTGGCCATAGGTATACCATGTACTGTAGCTCTGGAGGAATTTGACAGGCTGTGTGACCTTGAACAGCCCATGGATGTCTGCTGCTGATCCTTGGTTACCTTCCATTAAGGAAAAGAGAGCAATGCCTGGTTAACCATGTAAGAGACTGGTAGAGTAGGCTGGAGAGATGCTCCATCACTGGTCAAGAGTACACACTGATCCTGCAGAGGACCTGAGTTTTGTTCTCAGCACCAACATTGAGTGGCTCATAACTGCCTGATTCTAGCCTCAGGGGATCAGACATGTTCTTCTGGCTCTGCAGGCCCCTGCACTAATGTGCACATAACCACACATACATAAACACACACACAATGAAAATAAATCTTTAAAAAGGCCTGGAGGAGCTATGGAATCACATGTGAGAATATTCTTACATTCTTAGTAGCAGTGAGAGGGACGGCAAGGTGCAAAATCAGTAAGGAGTGTGTTATTTTAGTCACTAAGCGCGGTGCTCGTGGTGTCTGAAGCTCCTCTCATTGCATATTGTGCTAAAATGCTCTGGCTTCCTGCCTCTTTGCGCCTTTCATTCCTTCCTATTCCCATCACATTCAAACAGCAAGTCTTTCCTGAACATCTACCGTGTGGAGGCATTGACTCTTCACGAGAGGCAGATGTGGCCCTGAAAGAGGTCAAAAGCTAAAAGAAGAGGAGGCAGGAAAAAAATCCTGCTCATGCTTGTGGTCATCATCCTGCTACGTTCTTATCAGGGAGGATGTCAGCAATCCTGAGAGTCTCTGCTAGATCACACAGGACTGAAGGGTTGAAGAAGCCCCTTCAAGAAAGGCAGGAAAGATGGCTGGCAGACAAATGACGGACAGTGGGACACCACGTGCAGAGGTCTGGAGGAGAACTGATCTCTGAGGTGGCTGAATACAGCAAAGCGAAGGCAAAGGAGCATGAGCAAAGGAAGTACCGAATGCTGCTGAACTGGTTTTGGCAAAGGAAGCTGACCAAAGATCCACTAGTAGCTACACAGAACCTAAGAAAACTGGCAAATGCAGCTCCAGTTAATAGATTCTGCTCCTCTCAGAACCTTTGAAACAGATTTTTCTTTTCTGGGTGGTGCCAGTTAATGTGGGTCTTTGAATCCACTCACTAACTTTGAGCTCTGTGCATGTTCTAGGTTAGAGAGCCTGGTCAATGTCTTGTTCTCCTGGCTCCTTGAGCTCTGTGCATGTTCTACGTTAGAGCTTGGTTAATGCTCTTGGCTCCAGAAGGGCAGGTGGGACAGAAGGCAAGGGCAACTTCCGGTTGAAGGCAGTGCTGCTCTGCCTGCGAGCGGGAGTTGGGGTGGGGGTGGTGGGTGGGTTAGATCTTCCAGTCAGCACCAAAAGCCAGCTTGGTAGTTCCTCCCTTACTCTTGTTCTTTGGAAAGTCTGTGGTCACCCTGTGAGATCACTTTGACACACAATGCTCTTCTTAGCCACACCCAGCTGGTTGCCCAGTCAGACTAATTTACGTTGATACTGAAGAAGGCTGAAGCAAGTCCCAGAAAGAAAATTATTGGGAACTGCCAAGGGGGAGTTTCTGAATTCCCTGGGGGAAGGCGGGGTGCAGGTGTCAGAAGTTAGAAAAGGTTGCTAGGCTCGATGCCAATTACTCAGATGCTCCAAATGAGTATCAAAAGAAATCAGTCAGCCTTGAAGATTCTCTCCACTACCTCTGATGTGGAACTGTGAGCCATTTCAGCACAATGGGGCCTGGCTGAAGGGGACCAGTGGAGATGCCTGACCTCAGCTGTTCAAAGGGCTAGTTTGTTTGGGTTTCTCTTGACCAGATCTTATAATTTCACCATGACCATGATTTGACCTGTGGAGGGACAAATTATAAACACACGCTGTTAAAAAAAAAATGAAAAATAGAGCCATTGTAGAAAATATCACCAATTACCATTACCAGGCCCTCAAAATAGCCATTATTTATTTGTTCTGTTGTTACCCTTTAGCAGATTTATACTTGTATAGATGTTGTCCTCACTCCCATCTTTCTTCCCATCAAGCATGCGCCTACTGGACTGGTTTAGTTTTTAACCCTCCAAGGTTAATGGTAGTTGTCTTATAAGCTTGAGTAGGGTCTTATTTACCGAATCCAGGCAGGGCAAAGGTCTCTCAGAGGCTACACCACTGAAGGAAGTGACATCATCACTCTCACTTTCATCAGGTATTCTCACTGGTGTCCAAAAAAGCTCATCTCACGATTTATGTGTGTGTGTTTATTTTAATGGGAATTGAAAGATTATTTTTTTACTTATGACTTAAAATTTTTATTTACAGTAATATTGGCTTTCTGCTGGTGAGCAGCTGTATGAAGCTGAGTATGTTCAGAGATAGGTTCATGTAGCCATCTTAACCATTACTCAGGAAACTCCTCGGACTGCCCACAGAGGTTTGAATGAGATTGACCCCATAAGCTCAGGTATTTTAGCTTTTGGTCCCAGTTAGTGGAAAGTTGGGAAGGATTAGGAGATATGGCCTCTTTGGAGGAAGTGTGTCACCGAGGGTGTGGCTCTTGAAGTTTTAAAAGGCCTCACCATTCCCAGTTAGAGCTTCCCTCTCTGTCTCTCTGTCTCTCTCTCTCTGTCTCTGTCTCCCTCTCTTTCTCCTCTCCTCCTCTCTCTGCCTAGTGCTTTTGGATCAGTATATAAGCTCTCAGCTCCTGCTCCATCACTTGCCTTCTTGCCTGCTGCCAAGGTCTCCACCATGATGGTCATGGACTCAACCCTCTGAATTACAGGTCCTGTAAGGTGCTTTGGTCATGGTGCTTTGTCATGGAAATAGAAATAAACCAAGACACTGCCTTATTTGTGCTGAGTCCATTTCCATCCCACAACCCCTGAGACTCCATCTGTTCTCCACTGCTACATTTCCAAGATGTTCTCAAGTATGGAATCACATAAGCTATATACACATCTAGACATAGACAATTTTTATTATCACAAATCCCTATTTGTTCATCTTTCAAAAAAATTTAGCTAGACAAACAAACAAAAAAATTAAGCAAAGCATGCCCAAGCTGCAAACCACAACCACTGAACAGCTTGGGATCAGAAACACCTTGGACTGACACCTTGGATCCCACTCCCCCTAGAGGAACACCTGACTCAGTCTTGATGTTGGGGGGAGAAAAGTGGATTTGCCAGAAGTGGAGGCTGAATTAAGCAATATTGGGACCCTGGAACCTTGGGACCGTCTGCCCGTGGTGGGGGGGCATGGGAGGATGTGGAGAAGAAAGAATGACCTGATGTGGTGGGAGGGGGAAGGGACCTTGATTAAGGATATACAAGGACAGAAAATGTGACTTCTTTATTCATAATAAAACAAAACAAAACAACAATTTAGAAACTTTTGGCACCAATAGTATTATGTCCTGCTTTGAAAGAGACCTGATCTTCTCCCAACTCCATGTGTGGAGCAAAGAACACAGTAGATTTCTAAGCAAGACAGCACCACAAAGAATTCTGGACAGAGGCAGAGAGGAACAGGGACCTGCAAACAGTTCGCAGCATGTGGAAACGTGTTCCTCTAACCTTGGGTGGATCTCTGCTGGCCAGCCTTCCAGACTGCAGCTCCCTAGGAGCCCTGGCACTCTATAATCCTGCCAACCAAACAAACGCAATCAGAGACAGCGAGCATATTTTTTTAAAGTCAACTTGATATACCTCCTTTGTGGGAGGCAGCATGGCCATGTGACAGTCACATTAGAACCATTGATTTTCTGCCAGTAGTTAGTGGGAAGGGGAGTCCATTTGTACTTTCGGGCACCTTCCCCACAAGCTGACAAAGGATAGGACTGTGGTATTTTGCCTAAATGTACCTAGCCTGAATCCTTCTGAAAACTGTCCTCAGTCCATTTGCCAAGAGTAGAAGCATGTTTGGGAGGACAAACTGTTGGCTGAATCCCCTTTTCCATGCATGCATCTTCTCTAGGGGGAACGGTGGGAAGCCACATTCGTAGGCTGGAAGAGTTAGGGACAGACACACTGCTGAGTAAAGTCTCCTAGCCAGTTTAGAAGCAGGTGGTTGCCCTGGAAACAGCTACCAGTGTAAACTACAGTAAGTTATGAGTATCCTCTCTTAATCTTTGAGTTCAAGAACATGCGTTTCTCATACTAGTTGACAGTACTATAAGTCTGACAAAGCCTTGAGGGGACTCCTTAATGGTGAAGAGAGTGATAGACCAATCTGTTACTAAGCAAGCCCACTGCAAACTAGTCCTACTCAGTTCAGAATGCAAACAAATAAAACGCAACAACAAAAGAAATGCTGGAAACAAAACTAAGCCAACATCTTTTCCAGCTCCAGCTTCAATCTTGGCCTACGTAAGTGCCAGTGAATCTTCTCGGCTGTGGCCAGCATCTCAGCAGGGCTGTGTCCTCTCAGTGTGTGTGGTGCAGCGGCTCCTCCTTCTTCCCTTGTAGAGTTACTGTGGTAACTCTCCTCACTCCTGGCTCTTCTTTGGCTCTTTCGCCCCCGTCTTGACATTTTCATGATCCTGCCTCATTAATTCAGTATTTAGAGACTGGCTGTCCTGCTGGATGCTGGGGAACACACCCCTAGTCCCAGCCTCCGGCAGTGCAGCTGGCAGAATTATTCACTTGTGCCTCAGCAACACAGAGAAACGATGTCTTGATACAAAATGAACCAAAACCAAAACCAAATATTAAATAAAAGAAAAGAGAAAGGAACAAAGACAGAAACGATGATAGTGCCCTGCCATACTTGATTATGTTGAGGACAGGTCCTATTAGCCCTGTCTTTGGGGGCTGGGTTGAAGGCAGAAAGTAGTTGTGGATCTTGTGTATAGAGTATCTATAGGACTATACAGTAAGCCATTTTAATCACCATCCACAGTCTTCTTTTGGGCTCAATCATTCTTTGTATGTGTGGTATATGCACACGTGTGCAGGGACACCCTGCCCTATCACTCACTGTCACTTTACAGAGTTTTTCACTGAAGCTAAGGTGGCCACTGTCTTGTCTCTACCCCCACATCACTGGGTTATAGGCATGCGTTGGCCATGCTCACCTTTTTGGTGGGTGCTCCAGCATTCTTACCTGCTGATCCATTTCCCCTGCCCTGTACTTGGCATCAGCATGTTAAAGAATTTCTGTTTTCTCCCACTTTTTATTATAGTAAGTATGTCCCCTCATTTGTAATTTCCAGTGCTCAGGATAGGGCAAGGAGAAGACTATTCTCCCATGTCACAGTAACATTAACTCAAAGTAGGAAATAAAATTTTTGCCAGTGGTTACCCTACTGAGATTATACAAACATAAGGATTTTTTTCTTTTTTCTTTTTTTTTTAAAAAAAAGCATTCTGGTTAAAAGTATGGATTTGGGCTCCTCCATCATTTCCTGACTTTAGGAAATGTGGAAGCAAGGTCCAGGTAGCTTCACAGTCATCACACACACTTACCAAGTGATTGTGTAGCTTTGGAAGATTCATGTGCTCCCCAAAGTGGAAAGTGGAAGAGCACTCCATCAAAGGGACCAGGGAAAAGGAAGGCATGCTGAGACATGAATAACAGCGATGATACTGACCTGGGGCTTAATGGAAGAGAGAAGAAGCTGAGCATCTTGGGAGAAACAAGAGTTCTATTAGCAACCAAATGTAGATGAGTCATTAGATTAAAAAAGATTATGGTTCAGTGCTGGGCCAGAATTCTTGGAGACAAGGAAAAAAATCACATAGATTTTAAGTTGAAAAGCCATAAATATAATATTCAGATCACTGATGATTTCTGAAAGAAGCAAAAGTAACAAGCAGATGTTTTATAGCAAGTTTAGACCGAACATATGTATATTGTTTACAGTAAGGCCTTTCCCAATTTGGAATCTCAATTCTTTCTAACTTCAGGCTTTGTGTAGACAGAGTTCTTGGTAACAGATATAAATCACCACTACTCCATGGAACTCTAGAGAAGTTCTCTCATTATTCATATATGGAGGGTGGTTATTTATTCATTCACTAATGACTGAACATCTACCACATGTCAGGTATAATGCCTAGTGATTGACAGGCAGATGGTCTTAACATTCTGGTTTCTCTTGGAAGAGTGGTTAACCCTCTGTACTGATTATGTAACACTAGACACTTATTGGGTCAGAGCTTCTCTGGGTCAGTACTTGAGCAGATTTTAATATAGTAGTCCAACTCAGGGCCAGAGAATCTCATGAGACTGAAGACTGGAGATATGGCCTTCTAAAAGCCTGACCTGAGGTAGGGACTTGCACTTTTAGGATGGCTTTCTCATTTGGCTACTGGCAAGAGACCCTGGGCCTTTCTGGCATAACTTGGGTATCTTTACAACATGACAACCAACTTCTCCAGATGAATGATCTCATAAACAGTAAAGAGGGAAACTGTGATGCCTTTCATGGTCTGTGCATAGATGCCCAGTACTGTGAGTTCTGCCACATCATATCCTTTAGAAATGAAGCATTCAATCCAGCCTATACTCAACAAAGGAGGAATTAAGTCCTGTCTTTTTAATGGAGGACTTCAAAATAATCCATAGTCATCTTTTATGCCATGATTTCTGCTTTGTCCAAAACTATTAGCTGGGTTATGGATATGTTCAAATGCAGACATAAGGGTACAGTATAAGCAGACTGACCCAATCACTTAATTATTCTCAGGTATTAATTATATGTTGACTATTACATAGTTATAGGACCAATGTTTAAAAGACCGTAACTGGGGAGGGTGTACCCTAAAAAATATTCTAGGGTTGCAGAAATGGTTCAGTATTTAAGAGTACTTTCTACTCTTGCAGATGACCCAGGTTTGGTTCCCAGAACCCATAGCAGGTGGCTCATAAGCACGTATTTTTTTTTTTAAACAAAATCTTAAAAAAAATGTATCTGATACTTGAGGTTTACTTTCAAATTCTATCTCCAGAAATTGTGACTCCTATGTTCTCTATGAGACAAGGATATTTGCTACTCTTGCAAGCTTTTCAGGTGATGAACCATAGCCTCAGTAAACCTTAAAAAAAAAAAAAAAAAAAAAGGCATGGAACTTAAAGCAGTCAATCACTAGATGCTCCTTCAGGAAATTGTTTAATTGCATAATTTGATGAGCTCACCCAATAATTTAGTGGCCTTTGTCTTCATTTTTATTCCTTTAATCTATATTCTGGTTTTTTAAAAAAATTTATTTTGGATTCAGTTTCTCAACTATATTAGAGTTTGACATATTGATATTCTCTTACAGCTTCATCATGCATTCACACATCCAAAGGAATAATCTTAACTCTAGCAAAATTGGCTTGAAGCATGTGTGTGCTATGTTAAAATGCCAGGCATGCTATAATTATATTTTATCAGGTGAAGTTTAACATTTTAATAGGCAGTGTCTAAAGCTGATTTGACAGGGTGTTTTTGGATGGTGAAATGGATGCTCAAAATAAGAAAACACCACTCAGAAACTAAATGAATCACTTCTGCTAGACAAGTAGGGCTGGAGTCTATTATGAAGGGCCTTTGCAATGTCTGAAGAGCTGTCTTCTTTTTAAGGTATGTTCATTAACTCTGATTTGGAAGGTTGAGGAAAAGAACCCCTTTGTGACTTGTTAATCATTAAATAAGAGAAGTGAACAGTTGGCAACACCCCAAGAGTCCTTATCTGGGGTTTTATTTTATCTTACCATGAGTATAAGTCACCAAAATAGCAAGATTTAAGCAACTCCATCAGCCACACAGCTCTCTCCATCTCTTTTGATGCTACATAGATTATCTAAGTTGGACAAATGGGATTGGTCATTCCCACTGTTTGGTTGTAGGATGAGATTTTATCACAGGGGTTATTTGCCCAATGCCTATTGCTTTTGCTTTGTTTATAGATGGAAAAGATATGACTCCCTTGCTTTGAGCTAGGCATTTGATTATAAAGCAGAGTTTTACACATCATCTCATGAATAGAGAACCAGGCATTTTGCATCTGAGAGTCGCAATGCCATCTCTTTCAGGAATGGTTAATTATTTTTATCTCAGAGGAAGATTGTTCTTTCCAATGGAATGCTAAAAGATTCCTCTTTAGATGATGGGCAGTGGGGTGATGCAAGGTGCGATTCAGATGGTCTGAACTACAATGTATTTCTTCACACAGCATTCTATGGAGGTTAAGAGAATGGGACCAGAAGTTAGACCTATATATTCAAGTCACTTTTGACAGGGCACTGTATAATCTTGGACAAATTACTGTTTTAGAATGTTATTTTAAGGCGTATTACTTTTGTTTATGCTCTGGAGCATTTGTTTAATGATGCAAAGATGTGTTACCTTTGTTTGATTAAATAAAATTCACCTGTGGTCAGGAGGCTGGTCTGCAACTAGCTTATAGGAAGTGATAAGTAGGAGCCAAGTAGAGAAGGCTTTTTAGATAAATCAAGGAGAACAGGAGGGTTTTTCCAGGGAGACCTGGGCAAGGAGAGGAGGTGGGCAACTTGCTATTCAGCCTGAGGAGCAGAATTCCGTCTTAACTCTTGAGTCCTGAATTCTTTAGAGGGACAGAGGGTTAGATAAGTTTCCTCCCTAGCTTTGAAAGAGTCCATGCCCCAGGGAACAGAATCCCCTCTGACTAGGACCCTTGCAGCCTAAGTTACCCTTGTTGGTGGCAGCAGTTACAGTTGCTCATTAGGACAGTCCTGGCTTAAAAGGCACCAACAGTTTAAAAAGAGGACAATACTTGGTGATCCAATGAGAGGTAGAACCCTCGGAAACATGAGGTTACACCAGCTGGCTTTGTTGCATTTGCCCTCTTGGAATCTCAACCACAGGCTCTGTTGCATGTGCAGTTTGAACTTCTTGGCTCTGGCAGTAGGCTGCCTCTTGCCTGGAGAAGTCAACCGAATTGATGAAAGACTTGGGAAATCCTTTAGGAGAGTAGGAGAGAATTAAATAATATTGAATAAAATGTTCTATGTCAGGAATGGGAAACATAATGATGCAGGGTGCTAGGGCTCTGATACTGCTACCTTAGAAGGCTTGAAGTTACAATCACAAATGGGAAAATTTGAACCAGGGAAGCACCTCTGTTTTGAGCAAGTTCCTAACCCCAACCTGAGTTTCGAATGACTGACTGACACAGGCTCCAGGGACAAAGTCAGAATGTCCCAACACAGGAGATAGCCTAGGGCCATCTGATAGCAACTGATAAACCATAGAATGTCCCAGCACAGGAGATAGTTTATTAAAAAAAAAAAAAAAAAGTCTCACAAACAACTGGACAAACTGAAGGCTAAGATAACAGAGAAATTCTAGAAAGTCTAAAAATCAGCTAATCAGAATTGTATCTATACTGAGACACCTAATTGATGTGTAACTTTGTGGGTTTTGTCTTTAAAAACTGAACTTCCAAAAGGGGCCATTGGCTGGGTCCCTGCCAGGGCTTGTACTTTTCAATAAACCTTGCTTTTGCATTTCAGGAAGTTTGCATCTCTGGTGCTCTCTTGGGGTCTTGTGACCAGGGACCAACAATTAATGATTTAATTGACACTGATATAATACCAATAATACTTACAATCAGTATGATAATTAATAATATTATTATCTTGTCAATAATAGCCTTGGTGGTTTTTTGTGCTGAGTATGACAAGTGGAATAATAGGATGCAGGCCTCGGAAAGATATATTAATGAAAAAAAATGCTCAGACACAGACAGAAGAATGTAGAGCAGAATTTGCCACACTATTGCATTGTGAAACTGGAAAGGAACTTTGGGTGACTGTCCAGGCAGTCAAATGTCTCTGTTGTTAGATAATACTGTATCCTTCTGGGTCTTTTATGGAGTTGAAGACTAGATAGTTATAGTTGCAATTTTCCTTAGTTATGGTAGAAAGTAAATTAGGTATAAATTTTTGGATTTACTAAGATATGATAGATGATGAAATATTTTCTTTACATTTGCCAGACACAAATGAATTGGACATTGTGAATATAATCCTTACTTGATAGTTGTTATTATATGTGGTCTTAATATGTTTAAGTTAAAACCTTTTTATTTAGGCAAAAGGGAAGAAATGTTGTAGGATATTATTTTAAGGTGTGCTACATTTATTTATTCTGTGGGACATTTATATAATGATGTAAAGGTGTGTTGCTTTTGTTTATGCTGTATTTGTTTAACTCTGTAAAGCTGTGTTATTTGCCTGTCTAAAACACCTGATTGTGGTGATATGTATTTAATAAAAGTTAATCTGGAATATCAGAGTTAACCACAAAACCAAGCCTAGTCAGGGAGGGATTGACCCACACCTTTAATCCTAGCTTTAAGAATGTGGAAAGAGGACGTTGAGAAAGCTGGGTGGAGCAAGAGAAGAGGGTTTTTCAGCTTTCCCAGAGCTTTTTCACTTGAGGACTCAGAGGCATTCAGTTGGAGGATTCCTGGAGACAGGCCTGAGAAGTTGGCTGGGTGGCTATGGTTTGTTTCTGATATTTTAGCTTTTCCCTAATATCTGGCTCCAGGTTTTCATTATATGATAACTAGAGTTCATGCAATATTTGGTGGGGCCCAAACTCATGACTCTGAGATTAAGAGTCTTATGCTCTGCCAATTGAATGAGAAGTAATGTTCCAATGTGGGCACTTCCTTGTTTAAAACCTCCCTGCACTTGTATTTAGAAGTTGTCATGCTGTGTATAAGGTTAGCTGTCTCTTTACTTCTTGTATTTTCTCTACTTGGGTTCACAGAGTTTGGAATCTGTTGGTTGGTTGGTACCCAGGTCAGCTTTGGGAAATTTTCTTCTATATTCCAACAGTCTCCCCTCCCTCCTACTGAACTTTTGATCATGTGGATAGTAGAACTTTAAAGAAGCTTTCCAAGTCTTCTGCATTTGAGATGCTCCTTGTCATGTCTTCTCCGTATGCCATACTGGTGATGTATCTTTTAATAGACCAATGTGTGTGTGTGTGTGTGTGTGTGTGTGTGTGTGTGTGTGTGTGTGAAATCTGATATTTAAATGTCTTTTGAATTCTTCATTTTGCATTTTAAGAATTTCCATTGGATATTTTAAATTATAGTTTGCTGGGAATGCTCTTTATCTTTTGTTTTTGTTTCTGACAAGGTTTTATGTAGCCCACACTGGCATCAAAGTCTCTACATAGCCAAAGATAATCTTAAACTCCTGATCCTCTTATCTCTCCTCCCAAGGGTCAGAATAATTGCTGTGCACCACCATGCCCAGCTTTCTATTTTTTTTAAATACTGAGGTTAATTTGAATACTTTGAAATCTCTATATATCTATCTATTTGATAATATGATGTCCTTTTGTTTTCCTTCTCTCCTATCTCTCTGTTTTTTTAAATTTTCAGTTATCTTTATTTTTTTATTTAAAAACTTTTTCCCATACCCCCCACTGCTCCCCTTCCTCCCCTCCTCCCAGTCCTCCCTCAGCCCCCCACATCTTATCTCCCCATCTACTCCCCAGGGAGCACAAGGACTCTCAAGGTGAGTCAGTTTGGTCTGGCATATCCAGTTGAGGTAGGATTGAGTCCCTAGCCCCATTATCAAGGCTGAGTAAGGTGTTCCCATGCAGAAAATGGGCTCTGAGCTGAGAAGCCAGTTCATGCACCAGAAATAAACTCTGGTCCTACTGCAAGAGGTTTTAGAAACTTTGCAGGCCGTTTGACTGTCTTCTACATTCGGAGGGTTTAGTTCCTTTCCATGAGTTACTCAACCATCATTTCAGAATCCGTGAGCTCCTAATAGGTTGGGTCAGCCATCTCTGTGGGTCTCTTCCTCATGATCCTAATCCCTTTGTTCATATACTCTCTCCTCCTTCTCTTCAGCTAGACAAGGAGCTCAACCCAATGTTTAGCTATAGATCTCTGCTTTTACCTCCATCAGTTTCTGGATGAAGGACAATTATGATGGTCATTCATGTACTTATGAGGGAAGTCCAGTTTAGGCATCCTCTCTACTATTGCTTGGCGTCCTGGTTTGGGTCATCTTGTGGGTTCTTGGGTGTTTCCTTAGCACCAGGTTTCTCTTTTACCCCACAAAGTCTCCCTCTATCAAGATATCTACCTCTTTGTTCTCCCTCCCATTCAACCATCCCATTCTCTCATGATCTCTTCCCACCCCCACTTCCTCCCTCCCCAGCATGATTCCAATGTAGTCAGCATTCCTATCTCTTAATAAGCCTGGCAACTTTTCATTCTGTGTCAAGGGTAGAAATCACCACAGGAATTCTGGAGGTGATTGTGCTCTATCAAGGATGGTTTGTTCACTAAAGGGTTATCAGGCTGGCTGGGCTCCAGTACTCTCAATTCTCAAGAAACAAAGGAAAACACCACACACTGTGTACAGTAAGACGAATGGATCAGAGCACTAGACCAGGTGACTACTGCCAAACAAACATTCTCTTTACCCTGTTTCTAAGCTCCCCAGATGCTCCAGGGATCTGGCACTGATGACTTTACCCACTGCCCTCGGTTCAGGCAAAGTCTTTATTAATTTTTAATAGTTAAATTACTAATTAATTACCGCAATTTACACAGAATTTCTCTGTGTAGCCTGTTCTGTTACTCACTCTGTAGACCAGACTGTCCTCAAACCCTCCTGCCTCTGGAGCGTCTGTCTGGATTAAAGGCATTCTCCACCACTGTCCAGCACAAAGGCTTTAATATTTTAATGTGCCCAAGCCTGCCTTTTAACAACACATACTTGTGATTTAGACAGGTAAATTCAAGGCAGATTCGCAGTACCTTGATCAGAGTGGAAGCTAGGTTTGTATAGAAAGGAAGTTTCCCTGAAGCTCAGGGTGGAGCTCTTGAATTCTAAGGAGAATGTTGGAGTCATCTGTTACCAAGTCTGATGACCTAAGTTCAACCCCTGAGATACACAACAGAAGGAGAAAACACATTCCTCTAAGTTGTCTCTGTCCTCTGCAATACACACTATGACAATACACAGTAGTATATACATACACGCACAATAAATAAAAGTGAAAAACCTCAAATAGCTCTCTGCTTATTCACAAGGAGATCTCTGCCCTCAGACAGTATTGCCAAGAGGACTCAGCTGGAAGATACCTTTCTTGTCAGTGCCTGCCATTGTGCTTGACTTGGATGTCTCTGTGTCAAACCTGAAAATATTTTTGTGTGTGTTTGTGTGTGTGTGTAATCTAAGCACTTTATAAAGATGCTGAAATTTTATTTGGAAAGACTATTTTAATGTTTTAGAATAACTGAGTGCATTTATTTATAATTAGATTTAACATATTCAAACCCAAACATAAATATATGCAATTATGTATAACAGGTTTAATGTTGTACAAAGATGTTAATTTCTGACTATTCCTCTTTCCATAACAACTTATGTGTGCTGTGTTGGCTGTATGACTGTCTAAAAAACTGCTCATGGTGATTTAAAGGTGAACTCAATACGCCCCTCAAAACTCAGTTGTGACATACATTTACAGATTATCCTCAGTCATTCAGTCAGCTTATTGAGAACAATTTGTCAGAAGCTGTGTCCCTGGCATTTGCTGTTTTATATCTTAAGGATGATTGCGTCAGTCCTGTGGCACTCAGTTACATCAGCTTATCCCTCATGCAGAGAAGTGTTGCATATAGATTCTACAAGACCCAACTTCACCTTCCTCCACTTCAGTTTCTCTGTGTCACATACAATCTGTTCTCTAGATGTCAGATGTTATTTTCAAAATGAACGTCTCATGTATTTCACACTTGCTGAAACCATTCCATTTGCTTTCCCTTGCTCTCAGGACCAAGGGCTCCATGGCTGCACTCTGGCCTGCAGTGGTCTTTTCACTACAGCAGACTTAGTGAATGTCAACATTCTGCTTCCTGATACTTTAAATCTGAGCCCAAGACTCCACCAAAGGTTCAATTGTGATGTACATTTATGAATTATTAACAATTTAGACTTCAGATTTTCTAAAATTTACTGCCTTTTGATTTCATACAGTTCGAATGAGCCACTGTGGCCTTCTGTGGAGCAGACTCATGCTGTATCTTCTGCTTGAAGAATCTTCTTTCTCTTTCTTCCTTTCTTTCTTTCTCTCATTCTTTCTTTCTCTCTCTCTTTCTCTCTCTCTTCCTTCCTTCCTTCCTTCCTTTCTCTCTCTCTCTTTCTTTCTTTCCTTCCTTCCTTCCTTCCTTCTTGTTAATCTAGGAAAACCTCCCTGGCCTTCAGGTCTCAAGTCAACCCAACTTCCTACCCCTGGTCCAGAATGACTTACTATATCCTTCTTCTCTGTATGCGTCTCTGCTTTGTTATACTTACACACACTCCATGATTTATTGATTTCTGTTTGCTTATTTGCCAGAAAAAAAATCCAGAACAGAAATTTATATATTATTGCTCATCATTGCTTAATGCCCCAGAAGACCACATGGATCCTGGATCATAATAGGTGCATAATGAATCTGTTCACGATGAATTATGAAAACAATGTAAATTTATTATTTTATGTGTGTGAATGGTTTTCACATTTAAAAAATCACTTTGCATAGGCACAGGGTATAAGACATTTTTATTTGTTTTAGCACCAGACATTATCTGCCTCATGAATAATTATTTTGCCTAAAGACACTTAAGAATAATGAATCATTTATTTATTTTTTGATTGTTAAGTAGAGTAGGGTGAAATTTAGCATTGAATTCTAGTAGCTATAGTCATTAACAAAATCTGTTTACTTAACAAATATTTAATGATCATTTTTGGTACAGAAAACACTGTCTGAGGGTAAAGAGATTGTTAAAGCCCACAGTGGTGGAGGACTGCTGGGAGAAGAATTTTCTAGTTCTAGCAGGGACTTGTACACATGAAGTCATGGTGTCTGTGGCTGCATGTACAATCATGATCTGCCCAGCATCAGGCCAGCCTGAGTTCCGGTGTGGATGTGAGCGGGGCTCATACAGTCCTACCTTTAGTTGAAGTGCTCTTGGCAATTGACTGCCAGGAGGGGGTGAGCTTCTTTCTTCAGATATGGCCGTTGATAAGATGGCCATGTTCTAGTCCCATACCCTACACATCCTGGCAGCACCAAGTGAGCTCACTGGGTTTAAGAACATGAAACTGAGAGGGAAATGTTGGTATGGTATGGGAGGCATTGGAGGGAAAAGGGTGGGGGGGGAGGAATTTGATCAACACACATTGGGGCATTTCCGAGAAAGCACAAAGTCTTCTCCAGTGGAGAGGAGCCTGTTTTGAGTAGAAGAGACTAAGATCAGCTCAGTGTGAACAGCATGGAGAGGGTAAGGACTGTGAGGGAGAGGGGCTGTGAAGTCAGAGTGGCTGTAAATGTGGGCTCTACGGCAGTTTGATAAGAAAGGTGACTTTCTAGAGAAAAGTAGAAATGTATGGGAGATTTGGAGAGTCATTTTTGAACTTTCAGAAGAATGAAGGGAATCTGGGAGAAGACAGGTTGTCTTGTGAGCACAGAGTCCTGGATTTGATTCCCTGAGCCTGAATTTGAAAAGCTGGCTTAGGAGTGTGCATTGCAAGCCCAGTGCCGGGGAGGGGCAGCCAGGTGGGTGTCTGGAGCTCACTGGCCATGCAGGTCAGTCTATTTGGTGGCTTCCAGACCATCCAGAGACTGTCTGAAAAAGGAAGGAGGGCAGCTGAGGTACAACTCCTGAGACTGATTCTCTTTTCCATGTACATATGCATCCATGTGCACCTACACACACGAAAATGTGTGTGCAAGTGATGCTCTAAGGAAGTGTGAGAGGCAGCAAGAGTTGAGAAGGATGTGTCCTGGTGAAGCCTCCACCTTGATCTTCAAGGTGCTCTGGAGGACACACTGAATGAATTGACCCTGCTGTGATGTGAGGTAACTCACTGGAGCCATTGTCACCAATTAACAGCCAGCACTTACTACAGCTGCCATCACAGGGGCTGTTCAAGATACAATCAGACTGATTTTGTCAACCACAAGTGTTTTATTTACCTTCTCTGAAACTGGAAGATGTTTACCTTTTGAGCATTTATTTTTTTCCGTAGAAGTCATGTGAGTAGAACAAATCCTAGGAGGTTGTGCAGCTGGACTCCACAGGGATAACAGCTATTAGGGGTTTTTTGATTGTTTGGTTTTTGGGTGGTTTCGGGGGTAAATATTTCTCTTTCTGTAAATCGAATCATAGCATGGCACACTGTTTGCTCTAAATTTTTCTCTACTTGCTCAGTGATGTAATTTGGAGAACATTCTATACCCAAACAGGGCATGTATCATTGCTTTTAGTGACTGTAGAGGACTGCACTATACATTTGAACCACTCTATAATCAATCACCTGGTGTTTCCTCTTTTAATTTTCTTTGTATGGAGGCATAATGTATATGTATATGAGCTAACACAAATATTTGCAATAAGGTAGAAGATGGTAATTGAAACTAATATGTTCCATGACCTTGAAGGGTTCCCCTGGAAAGCCAGTCCTTGCACTCTGAACTATCATATCAGAAGAAGATATGTGCTTTTATCTATGACATCATAAAACTCAGTCTGTGAGGGGTATTCAGTCAGTTGATTGAAGCTGATGGGCTTGTCTCAAACTTTGTTCATTTCATCTGAATGTGGCAGAATGCCCAAGTCAATTTCACAATGATTTCAGGGCATTTCACAGGTTATGAAGGGACCCATTATGACTGTGTCAAAAGCTCTCCAAAATGTGTTCCAGACTCTATTGATTTAATGTAAAGCCTAATAATAGTCTATGGCTTTAAAACACACAATTCTGAGCTAGATTTGAGCTCTCAGGCAGTATATTTGTAAATGTACCTACACCTTTATTTTTGGACATTTTAAAAGAATTTTTTAAGTCACAATTTAATGGAGCCAGGGAGCTGAAAGTGTTCTGGGTTGTTTATGTTTTTAAGTTAGCAATTGACATAATAAAGATTGGCTTCAGGAGACAGACTCTTGGATTGCCTCCCCTCACTGTAGCCACAGTGAACACAGTACACATAGCTGGGGCAGCATGGGAATACTGGTGTCTCCCTCTGTCCCCTTTAAATCCTCTCCAAAGAACAGATGCTACCCAGGCAGGTTCAGAAATGATAGGTCCAGAATTGAGTGTAGCCATGTGATTCCTGTTCGATTGTAGGATGCCACGTGGGCAGAGCATAGATGTCTGGTTTCAGTCTGCTAAGGCTAGGTCAGCAAGGCAATACCTAGCATTAGAAAGGATCTGTTGATGACTGGAGCGAGAGATGATATTTTGTGCCATTCAGTGTACACTTTAAAACAAAGGCACCACTGAAAATTTTAGAATAAACCCTTTACTATCTGAGGTAAGGTTTTTGATACAAAGCAATAGAAAAGACAGAGGTTGGCTTCCTTTCATTCTGTCTCTGGAAGAAGTAGAGCTTATGACTGAATGTCAGTCACATCCAACACTACTCAGTAAAGGTGTTGAGTGAAATGGTCATCAATAGCAAGTTAGAGTCAGAAGTTGTCATTGTATCAAATTGATGGGTTATATGCATAGATCAATCATTTCTTCTTAGTTTATTGATGTAAATTGTGACATTAGAAACTCAAAATGGTCTGAGGCAACAAAGATAGAGATTTTATTTGTGCAAATAAATATTTAAGTTGCTGTCATCTTAAAATATTATTAAAACTAATAAATTTTTTGTAACCCTTATGATAACAACAAAGCAAAAATCTATAAGATATTTTAAAAATTAAAAGTAAGCGATCAAGCTACTATAAGAGAAAAAAACACCCAACTGCTCAGAAAGACAGTAAAAGAAGGAAGGAAAGAGGAATAAATTGAAGGCAGAACAGCTCATAAAATGACAACCTTGAAATCTTTAGCTCTCAAATAAAGTATCCAACCAAAACATGATAAATCCATAAAACACCCCAACACTCCCATTTTACTGCTTATAAAAGACTTCACCTGTGGGAACACACCAAAAAAGTCAAGGGATGGTAAAAAGCTCTGAAAAAAGCAGGTAAAAGCACTGTAAAAAGAGACAGAAAATGCTGACATGTAATGACAAGGGAATCAATTCATCAAGAAGACTTCTCAAGTGAAAATATACAAACAGCTAGTCTTGGAGTACCTGCATATGGCATCAAACATCATTTGAGAGATTAAAAAGGTGAATTACAACTTAGACTACAGAAATACCAAGTGTCTTAAGACATCACATTTAAAGGGAGGCCAGACAGTAGAGGATCTCTACACCCACTTCCACATATGGACTAATACTCCACAGAGATGAATGAGAAGAAACAAGACATTGAATTTAAACTATGCTCGCAACCAGTTGTATCCAACAAATACAGAGAATGTCTGCCCAGGAGATGCAGTAAGTAGCCAAATGACCACTTCTTCTCAACATTTGTCAAAAACTTGTTCACTCTTCCCCCTGTATAGCAGCTGGCTAGATCACTCCTAAGACTAATGGATGACCTGGCATGCAGTGAACCTCACTTTTGCATGCTCATTTCCTGAGAGAGGCCTGGGACAGCTCCTTGCCCAGCTGTAAACCAGCCTGCTTTCTTTTCCTCATTTTGATAACAGAATTTTCTACACCCATTTCTCTCCCTTATAAATATTTTGTCAAGAATAAGACAAGCTGTGTTGTATACCTTTGGTTATGCAAATACAAGACCTATTTGATTTATTAAAAATAAAGTTTAGAACAGAATCTGTTTTTAAGACCAGGCCAGCCATCACAGGGGATATTCTAGAAGGTAACTAATGAGGTTCTGATTTTCCCCAGCGCTCACTGTGACCTTCTTCTTCGGTCACTGTACAGAGGGTTTCTAGGAGCTGAATTTACCTGTTGTTATTTCGAGAAGAGAGAATGTCTTGAATATTTATTGGAGATAGAATTAGGAGTGACTCAGTGTCACTAGATGGAAGTCAAATGGACCGACGAGGAAGGGCAACAGCAGAGCTGGCTATTCGTCTTCCCGTTTTGTTCACCCATGTTTAATTTTAGAAAGTTGGAATGAGAACCCATCTTTAAAGTGAATAGCTACCTTGGTTGTCCATTTTTCAAAAGAATAGATGAACCATCTTTAACTCATCCAGTGGGACTAGGGGCATAACTGCTGGCTGGTGAGTGGCCAAAGATGGTTCAGAGCTGGCCGTCTCTGGGGGTAACAGGCTCCACATGTCAGTGGTAAACTAACTTTCTTATATGCCTAAATTGCTATAATGAAATCTGTGAGATTTCTGAACCAGTCGCTCCAGCCAAAATATCTGGGCTTGGCCCAGTTTTGGGTGGTGTGTCTTTGCAGCTGCAGGAAATGTGGGTGTAGCCCCTGGATTTAGAGGCTGTGCCTAGAGTTGTGGGAAATGTGGGTGTGGCCCCCTGGTTTTGGGTAGTATGTTTGTAGAAGTCTTTATCACAGCTCAATTCTCTTATCCTGTTGGTATTGTTTGCTTTCCAGTCTTCTCAGATTTTTTTTTCTAGTTTTTACTATGTTTTTATACTAACCTGGTATGTGAGAAATCCAAGAGTCCAGAACAGCTGTGCCTTCATTTGACAAGGGTAAGGAAAGGAAGAGGCCATAAAGAAATACAAGGCCACCTTTATCTAACAACAGGTGACTGACACCTATGAATTTTACTCCTGTTCTTTTTCTCCATTTGCTTGTCTTTAAAATTGGAGATTCCAAAGTGAACTTCCACTGGGATGTCAGCAACACATGAGGTTTCACAGTTTGGTGTTGCTGTTACATCTCAAGGCTCATGATAAGTCAGGAATTAAACCAGTCTGATGCTGGGGATAGGCACAGATGGTGAGACCCAGGGCGAGCAGGCGGCCAAGGGTAGGTAATGAAAGAGTTGGCATTTGAGCCAGAGGTGTGTAAGCAAATTAGTTGGACCCTTATCTATGGATGCACCGAATAAATTCTAAGTGTTCTTAGTATAGAAGGGAAAACTATATGAGGTGGACTTTTTTCGTTATTGCTTTTGAACATGAGTGAATATTTTCATGAACCTAAAACATGAAAAGTTTTCTTAAGACATAGAAGTATAGTGGATAAACAATGTGAGTATGAACTAAACCACATACTCTGCATAAGCACACATCACATCACAGGACAGGTACAGAATGAAAAATGAAGGTACACAGCTGATTTCCACTGATCTTACTGCCCGCCCCCCAAGCTGCAAGCACCCAGTAAGGTGGCAGAGCTGCTAGGTGTGCTAACTTGTGCTGACCTCGTCTCTGTACCTGGGTCCTGTTCCTCTATTAAAGCAATTGCTTTAAAGGATGATGCTAGCATGGTCCTACTTCTGCTTCTTCTTGAACTGACCTGTGTAGAAACATTCTTGCTGATCTTTTACTGATGCTGAAATATATACTTTCTTTAAGGAATTTGAGTTTGTAAGTAAAGAGGGATGTGTGTGTGTGTGTGTGTGTGTGTGTGTGCGCACACGCGTGCGTGCATGCATGCATGTATCTTGTGGAAATCTGCTCTCTCCTCCTTCATGTGAGGGCCATGGATCAAACGCAGATTGTCATTAGTGGTGGCAAGCACCATTGCTTGCTGAGCCGTTTCTCTTGCTCTTTTTATTGTTCTACATTGTAGGCATTTTGAGCAGTTTAGTTAAGACACACTAGCTCCCTCCATGTATTCTTACCAATTTTGTGAATGTATAAATTTTAATCGCTCATTAGATATAAAATACCAATGCAATTAAGATTATTAACTTGAGGGTCATCCTGCATACATTTATATTTTTCATGTGCTATTTTTTTTTTAGCTGGGACAGTTATGGGAAAACTACCCCTTATGACAGTATCTATGTTATTGGTCTATTTTAGAGACAGGGAAACTGGAGCAAGGGAAGGACCATAATGACAATGGATACTTGCACAATGGATACTTGGAATTGTGATTGCCAAGTAGTAAATTATAGTGGCTATTTTAATCATGCATATAAAAGGGTGAGTTTTATCATCATTTGGTCCCAAACACCAGTGCTGGGATCTTCTTTGACAGTCTCTGTTGTCTGTACCTAGAGGACACATGAGTCTGTGTTGAGAGGTTCAGGAATGCCCCAAGAAGCACTGATCCACATAAAGTAGCTCAGAAGCCCCGAAAAGTCAGAATACAGCTGGCCACTTTCCCACTAGATTACTGAGCAGCAATATGTAGGTAATCTTTGGTGGAGGACTTTGTTGATGACGGTGAGACCCACTCATGAGGCCTCATTATCTACTCTGAAGTAGACTTTCTAGGTGTGGCTGCTTGGCCTGTTCCTTGGCAAGGACCTGTCTTCTTGTCCTCTGCTACCCACACCTGTTATGCCTTAAAACCACACCCCACTTCTCTCAACAAGAATGTCAGGGAATATGACTCCCATGAATACTTACTCTTTCCTTTCTTGCTAGCTATCATTACATAAACTTCATCAGCCATCTGTCCCACTAAGCTAACTTCTGGTGATCAGCAAGAGTTATTTTGGAAGCTGAAAAAACTATTGACTATTTCTTTCTAATCTTACCATAACAATCTCAGTTTCTTTTGAATGCCTCTGATTATCTAGGAGAAGGGTCATGTATAATGGAATAGAAAAAAGATTAATATTTCAGGATATTATCTCACCATAACTGAATATATCATAATTTGCTTAATTACTAGACATTTAGATTGTTTGTAATTTTTAGCTATTAAAATGACATTGTATTAACACTGATTAAAAAAAAGTCCTTCATATTTGGATGACTTAGGATGAATTACCAGAATGGAAATTCTGGCTCAAGTAATGCAAACTGTTATTCACAAAAAATGCTTTAAGAATTCCCTTATCTTGTATAAATGATGAAGTAATATTTTCCCTTTCATTAAAGAGCTAGTGCTCAAAGACTTAACACTTAGAGATTTAGTCTTTTAAAAACACGACTCTACCACTGTGTGCTGTCAAGGAAGAAGATGAAGGTTGGATTTGTTGTTATTGTGCTGTTGTAACACTTCTTCAATCATGACTCTACCTCTGTCTCCACAGTGGCATAAAATATAGTAGCTGTAGACAGCATCTCTTAGCACTTTATCCGGTAGCTACTAAATGTTAGACTGTCCTTTGGAGGCTCACACAGACAGCACTATAGCCCACATCAGGATGATACTAGCTTTTGTCAGCATTGAGGACACCTTATTCAGACTGTTCTTTTCAGTAACATGTCTTTTTTTTTGATTTTTAATTAAAAAATTACTTTCCCATACCCACCATTGCTCTCCCTCCCCTCCTCCCAGTTCTCCCCCAGCCCTCCCATCACCCCCCATCCATTTCCTAGGAAGGACAAGGACTCTCAAGGTGAGTCAATTTGGTCTGGCATATCCAGTTGAGGTAGGACCGAATCCCTCCCCGCAGTATCAAAGCTGAGTAAGATGTTCCTCTATTAGGAATAGGCTCTGAGATATCAGTTCATGCACCAGAAGTAAACTCTGGTCTGACTGCAAGAGACTGCCCACATCATTCAACTGTCGTCTACATTTGGAGAGTTTAATTCCTTTCCATGAAGGTTCCTCAGCTGTCATTTCAGAGTCAGTGAGCTCCCAATAGCTTGGCTCAGCCATCTCTGAGGGTCTCCTCCTCATGACCCTGATTTATTTGTTCATATACTCTTTCCTCCCTCTCTTTAGGTGGACCAGGAGCTCGACCTGGTGCTTAGTTATGGATCTCTGTTTTGGGCTCCATCAGTTGCTGTATGAAGGTTCTATAATGACAATTAGGGTGGTCATTCATATAATAGGGAAAGGCCACTATTGCTTAGTGTCTTAGCTGGGGTCGTCCTGTAGATTTTTGGGTGTTTTCCTAGTACCAGGTCTCTTCCCACCTCCTCTTGCTCCCCCACCCTGGATGATTCCCAATTTACTTAGGAGAACTTTTCTATTTCCCTACACAGGGGGATTCATGAATGTTTCTCCCAAGTTTTTCCTGTTACTTAGCTGCTTGGGGGTTGTGAGTTGTAGTCTAGCTATACTTTGATTTACATCTAAAATCCACTTATGAGTGACATGGTTATCTATCTTTCTGGGTCTGTGTTATCTCAGGATGATACTCTCCAGATCCGTCCATTTGCCTTCAAATTTCAGAATGTCTCTCTTTTTTTTTTTTTTTTTTTGATTCTGAGTAGTACTCCATTGTGTTTTTTAAATTTTTAAATCCATTCTTCAGTTGAGTGGTATCTACATTGTTTCCAGGTTCTGGCTATTATGAATAGTGCTGTTATGAACATAGTTGAACTGATGCCCGTGGGGTAAGAATGTGCATCCTTTGGGTATATGCCCAATAGTGGTTTTGCTGGATCATTGAGTAGATTAATTTCCAGTTTTCTCTGGAACCACCATACTGATTTCCAAAGTGGCTGTACAAGTTTACATTCCCACCAGCAGTGGAGGAGTGCTCTCCCTACTTCACATTCCCTCCAGCATAGGCTGTCGTTAGTGTTTTTGATCTTAGCAATTCTGACAGGTGTAATATGGTATCTCAGAGTTGTTTTGATTTGCATTTCTCTGATGGCTAAGGATGTTGAACAATTCTTTAAGTGTCTTTAGCCATTTGAAATTCTTCTGTTGAGAATTTTCTATTTAGCTCTGTACCCCATTTTTTAAATTATTTTTTTTGCCTCTAGTTTCTTGAGTTCTCTATATATTTTAGAGATCAGTCCTCTATAAGATGTGGGATTGGTAAAGATCTTTTCCTATTCTATAGGCTGTTGTTTTGTCTTATTGACTGTGTCCTTTGCCTTACAGAAGCTTCTCAGTTACAGGAGGTCCCATTTATTAATTATTGCACTCAGTGTCTGTGATACTGGTGTTTTATTTAGGAAGTGATCTCCTGTGCCAATGTAAACTTGTTCAAGGTGATTTTCAATTTTTTTTCTATTTTAAGTTTTTCTGTTACCTAGCTGCTTGGGGGTTGTTTAGTATAACTGGATTTATGTTGAGGCCTCTGATCCACTTCAACTTGAGTTTTGTGCAAGGTGATAGATATGGATCTATTTGCATTCTTCTACGTACCACCATCTAATTATGCCAGCACCATTTGTTGAAGATGCTATCTTTTTCCATTGTATATTTTTGGCCTCTTTGTCAAAAATCAGGTGTTCATAGGTATATGGATTAGTGTTGGGGTCTTCAATTTGAACCCATGAATCCACAAGTCTGTTTTTATGCCAATACCAAACTGCTTTTATTACTGTAGCTCTATGTCACAGCTTGATGTCAGGGATGGTGATGTCTTCTGAAGTTCTATTATTATATTATTGAATAGGACTCTTTTTATTTTGGCAATCCTGGGCTTTTTGTTTTTCTATATGAAGTTGTGTATTATTCTTTCAAGGTCTCTGAAGACTTGTGTTGGGATTTTTGGGGCATTGCATTGAATCAGTAGATTGCTTTTGGTAAGATTGTTATGTCATATAGGTCCTTCACTTCTTTGGTTAGAGTTACCTCAAGATATTTGATATTGTTTGCAACTATTGTAAAGAATGATGTTTCCTTGATTTCTTTTTCAGCTCTTTTGTCATTTGTGTATTGGAGGGCTATTGATTTCTTTGAGTTAATCTTGTATCTGCTACATTTAGCGACTTGTCTTATGTTTGTGTCTGGTCATGTAACTGAATATTATCAACAAGATTGACTGTTATTCATATCTTATACTTTATTTTCTGAAATTTACAATTAATTGAAAAATTTATATACATAATGCAATAACAGTTTGTTTCCAATAAAATTACACACACAAACACACTCACCAAGTTTCCTTGCATATATCTATATATATGTATGCATATGGATTATGTTTTATGTAGTAACTATATGTTTATTTTATTAACATTTATCCTATGTGATTAAAAAAAGCATCCTTATAATTGTTTCTTTTAAAAAAAATGAAGAGAATTAAATTATACATAAAACGCCACTTTCTTTTCTTATGTGTAAATTTCATTGCTTGTCAGGGAGTAGAAAATTAAGTGTCTGAAGAGTGTCAGAAGTGTGTACGCCTGTGTATATGTATGGGTGTGCTTGCCTTGTAAATGTGTGGATACTAGAGGCTGATTTGGCTTTTTCTTCTATTGCTCTCCATCTTATTTTCTGAGAGAGAATCTCTCATTGAACATAGGCCAGGCTGCTTGGCTGAGTAGCACCTGCATCTGTCTGAGTCTACCTCTACTCTGCACTTGGGTAGGTGGCCACACTTGGCTTTTCACTTGGGTGCTAGGGATCCAAACTCAAGTCTTTCATGTTTTTGCAGTAAGAACTTTGCCTACTTAATTATCTCCGTAGCCTAGATTCTTATAAATGTTGTAATAAATGTCTGTAAGATTTATATGTTATAGACTAAAAGACTCTTAGCAGTTTGAATAGTAACAGTTTAAGGCTATACACTAAGAGAACAATTTTAGTTTCACTGGGCCATAATGAAAGATTAGATTGGTGGATGTGTCATGGCTGGTGGTTTTAAGATAATATAACAGGTTGGTAGGAGGTGATAAAGCTACTGGGCTATGATACATGGTGGTGATATGAGCTTCCAGGTTTATCAGTGGACAACTTTTAATGTGCCTGGTCTTTAAGAAGAAATTGGTAGAGGACTGAACTCCATGAGGCATCAAAATTATGGTTATGCCACAGCTCATTGTATTTTCAAGGAGGTAATAGCACACCAAAGTATACACTGTAAACTGATATGTTTTGCAGGGGTGTGTTGTCTATTCTAATTCAAATAAGAGAGAATTCTACAAGACTGTCAACTTGATCTTGATGGGGAGTGTCTTCCTGTATGCTGTGAATATGCTTTACTACCATTGGTTAATAAAGAAGCTCTTTTGGCCTATGGTAAGGCAGCTTAGTGGCAAGCAGGAGATCCAAGCAGAGATCAAGGAGAAGAGTAGAATCAAGAGACACTACAAGCTGCTGCCCAGTAAACAAGATATAATGGGAAACAGGTAAAGCCATGGTACGTGTGACAATACACAGATTAATAAAAATGGGCTGAGTTAAGTTATAACAGCTAGTTGGTAATGAGCCCGAGCCATAGGCCTAACAATTTATAATTAATATAAGCCCTGAGTAATTATTTTATAAGTGGCTGTGGACTACAGATGAGAGAAATTTTTCCAGACTGCAGGCCAGAGTAGGACGGAAAAATTTCCGTCTATTGAACCTACCATAGGCACTAGACCTAATAATGAGCTGGGCCTCTGTTCACTTATATCTCTATCTTAAAGCTCTTTATGAGCAATAAAAGGTACTTAATAGGAATAAATAAATGTTATTGTGTAATGTCTTACTGTTATGAACATAATTATGTAAGAGGAGCTACAAACACAGTGTTATGGGACCCAGTTAATAGCAACATGGTCCTCATGAGGAGTTATGGAAAGTGTCAGCTACCAATTCTGTTCAAAGCTGGCTTGAATTTTTCTTTCTTTTCCTGCGTTTTCTTTGCCTTCAATGCCCTCCACTAGAATGCTTTCCCTGAGTTAGAGAACTTAGTACCAGAATTACTGAAAATTCTGTCTCTGGAAGTAGAAAAGCTCAACATTTTATTTAAATGTGGAGCCATCATCAACTGTGTTGCCATGGAGACCCTTCCTCCCATGTGCTCAGCAACATGTCTGCTGCCAATTATCCAGAAATAACTTCTCTATTTCTATGGAGTTTTCTGTGTCTCACCTACTGCTGCTTCTGCATTCTCTTTGAGCTTGGGTACAAAGAGGAGGGCTTTTTATTTCTATCCCTTGTAGGCAGGAAAGGAAAATTTTAACATGTCCTAGCTGAAAAGGATCCCTACTGTGTCACTTCCTGTGTAACATTATTATCCATCCCCATTAGCTATAGCAGATGAAAGGTGATTTTTTAAAATTATTCGTTTCAGGTAATAGAACAGACTAGCACCTTGATGACTCTGCTGGGAAAGGTGATTATTTGTGTTTTGCGTCAATTTAAAGTTGTACATTTTATTGGCTTTGTGGCCCTTTTCTTTTTTTACAGTAGTGTGATGAGTCACATTATGTTCCCACTGGGCCGGCTGCCATTCAGAAAAACTATGGAGTAGTGAGGCTCTGGCGATTTGCTTACTTCCCTGTTTGGGTTTGGCTGATCCATGGTTGGGAACCACAGGATCATGTGGGCATACATTTAAACACTTGCTGTGTGAGCAAGCACTGAACTAAGTCCTTCTGTGGCTTTGACAAAATAGCAGGATTTCAACTGGCTTGTCTCCATGGGCCTGAGCCTCCTGAGTAACAACTCATGCCCCATGCTGTGGCTCTGCATAAGCTCAGCTGCATGCGAGTATGAGTATGCATTCCTAGGAAGGCTCCCATGGATCACCTTAGAGTGCCTCAGAGTGTGGTTGGTTGGTTATTTATTTATTTATTTATTTATTTATTTATTTATTTATTTAGAGTGTGTGTGTGTGTGTGTGTGTGTATGTATGTGTGTGTGTGTGTGTATGTGTGCGCGCACACACACACACACACACACACATAAGTACAAGTATGTCACAGTGCATCTGACATCAGTTTACCTTTAGGTCAGAAGATAACTTGTGGGTGTTGGTTATCTTTTTTTGCCACATGAGGCTTAGGGACTGAGTTTAGGAACTCATTGGACTTGGTGGCAAATACCTTTTCCACTGAGATATCTCACTCAGATCAGGTCCCACAGATTTGTTCTCTGATATACTAAATTCCTGTCTATGCAGACAACAGAAAGGGAGTAACTAGGAAAGACCATAGAGTCTTTTGACCAATTTATCAGAGGAAATGCAAGGCTAGTCTGATCTTCTCATCAGTGTTTACTGTCTCCTGGGAGCTTTAGAGAGAATGTAATACAGAAGGCTAGGGTACCATCAAGGAGCATCCCCCAAAGTACCACTAGCTGGGTCTGAGATAAAGGTGGTAGGCAGCAAGAGAGGGCAATGAGGATGCTTCACCTTCGACTTTTTTCTATGTCAGTTTTCTAATCTAAGGGAATCAGATTGCAGATATTTCACATCACTAAGAGTTTCTTCAGACTAGAATCTTTAAAGAACCCCTCCCCACCCGCCGCAAAGAAAAATTACGCTGATGCACAATTCCAGAGCTTTTCTACCTTTGGTAGGTACCATAACTGCTCATCCTCCACAGTCACTGGCAGAATAACAAACTTCCAGCTGTAGAGAAGGCCCACATAGAGGAATCCCCAATTTTAAGAAGTAGTGTTTCAGGGCCAGCGGCAAGTTGCTCTTTGAACTGTCATAGTGCTAAATAAAATTTCAAGAATTTTGTCTTCTAAAACCCACTCATGATAGCACACAAAAATACATGTACAGAAATGTTTGCAGCAGTATCATTTTAATAATAAGTTGTATTAACTGTCTTAGTTGTCTAATAAAACTTTTCATTAAAAAAATGATATGTCATCTGGGTGTAGTGAGAAACACTTGAGATCCTAGCACTTGGGAAGTTGAGGCAGAGGGTAAAGAGGCTGCAGCAAGCCTGGGCCTAAGGAAAAGTTTGGGGACAGTCTGGGGTACATAATCAGACCTGTTTGGAACAAAACAAGATAGTAAATACACACTCATAAACATACCTAAACACAGAGCAAGAGGAGAAAAGCACAAGTCCTCCAAAGAGGATAGACTAAATGAAGGTACATTACACGGTGAGCTGCCATTGTGCTTTACAGAGCATAAAACAGCTCTAAGGTGGGATCCAGGTTACAGCCCAGTGCTATCTTTGTGGAGAAGAATCGGGAAGGCTGTGAGCCAGTCTGTGCACACTGGTTAGCTGTCTGAAGTTTAGCGAGCCATCAGCTTATGTTAATTAGACTTTTGGTGCTCTGACCCAAGAAAAACAATTTTAAGGAGGGAGATTTTTCTTCTCTTCGTAGCTTCAGTAATTTTATTCCATAGTTTTGGATGTTTTTAGTTCCAGACCTATAGTGAGGCAGATGTCCAAGTGGTGGGAGCTGGGAATCAGAAAGAGGGGCAGGAGAAGGAAGGAAGGAAGGGAAGAGAGAGTGGGAGAGCAGATGGAGGTGAGAGGAAGAGGAGAGGAAGAAGGAGATCTGCCCAGGACATGTTACATATGGTCTCCTCATTCCATCTCCACATAGCCACCGGGCAACCCTTTTTCCAGCCAGGACTCATGTCCCAAAGTTCTTAGAACCTCCCCAAATAGTGCCACTAACTGGGGACCAACCAAGGTATACTATGGCCCTTTTTCACAATCAGATTGCAACACTACTTCATATACTAGTTTAGGTACAGAAGTTATTTTGACATATCCTGACAGTCACAGATGGCAATTATGGTGATGGCACACTCCCACTGATGCTCTTGGCTCATGTGTGGTTATTATTCCCTAGAGAACACTCCCTCCCTCTTCATTCTCACTTTGAGAGTCTTGTCAAGTTCTTGTGATTTTAGGGCTGTTCTGGTAAGCTTAAATTGTCAATGTGGCACAACGTAGAGCCACTTGGGAAAGGAATCTCAGTGATGGATTGTCTAGATCAAGTTGGTCCATGGATATATGTCTGTGTCTGTGGGCTTATGCTGACGTGAAGGCCCAGACTATGGTGTGTGGCACCATCCCTTGGGTTTTGGGTCGTGGACCATGTTAGCATGGAGAGAGTGGGTTGAGTGGTAGGCATGCACGAATTTATCTTTCTGTGGTCTTTACTCTGGACTTGACTGGTTGCTTCAAATTCTTGCCTCATCTGTGAGGATGGGCTATAACCTAGAGCTGTGAGATAAATCATTCCTTAAAGCTGTCTGGTCAGGACATTTAATCACAAGAACAAAGGGTGACCTTAAATAGCTCCTAGTTCATCTTATAAAGACATTTATTTATCAAAAGAAAATTACATAAAGCTTTATGTAAAATGAAGTTGAAAACCATTAATACTGGTGGGCACCTTTGAGTTCAGATGACATGTCCTGAAAAGTACCCTATTTGCTTTTAAACCCATGTTGTGCTTGAGTAATTTGGATGTTTATATTGGTGGACCGAAGTTATAAAGTCTGGTTTTTAACCTTAGAACCTCCATGAAGATAAGGGGTTCATTTAGCTTTTTGTCATATACCTAATTTACTGTCAGACACACTGTATGCTGAATAGTCATCCATTGCATACATAGAAAGTCAAAGCCTGTGTCAGGATTGATCTAACAATAGCAGCAGATGGATCACAACAGCCAGTAGGCCAATGGCTACCCTGCATTCTCTTTATGTTTAGCTCCCTGGACAAACTAATAGAGTGAGTCCTTCAGCAACACCCTCAGGAGATAATTATTGCTTGTGCCCCTTTGCTGATTGCTGAACAGAAGACAGAGAGGGGCAAGCTCTTCGCTTGTAACTGGTTTCTTGACTGCTCTGTGTGACCTACTTTCAGTAAGCTGCACATTTGCACAGCTCTCTCTACCTGAGCTCATTGTGGAGAGATGATGGACAGCATGAACAATTACTCTTCATGTGTAGCAACTCTGATCTGGAAATGAAGGACCTGTCACCTGCCTCCCAGTGCTGCAGTTGCAAAGAGAATCAGTGTTCTCCAACCTTGCTGGTGTTGTCTGTCTACTCACACAGGCTGTAGTCCTTTGAGACCTCTAGAGCAGCTTGATGAGTTTTGGGGAGCAGTGCTTGTTACTTTAATTAACAAGGGTACAATAGGCTAAAGATCTTGTGGGGAAGAAGAACAAAGGAAAACAAGGCTTCTATAATCTGTGCATCAGCAGTGTACCAAGGGTTTCCTAGAGAGAAAGTCTACTTTGTTTGAGTTTATGGAATTATAATTTTTGAACTCTTGAATAAAATTCTTGCTTGAGTTTTTGCTGTATGATTCTTCTGTATAGTATCTTTGAATTATGTCCAATAAAACTCATTCTTTCTACCTCTCTGGCATTTCTATCTTCAAACAGGCCCAGGTGTTTGAACAGTAAGTATTGGATTACTTGAATTGTGTTATGCTGGAAGGGCAGGGCTCATCTTCAGGGCATCTATGAAACATGTCAGTAGCTGAAAGTTTCTTAGTTCTGCCTAACCCTGCAGTCCAGATGAATCTCTCTTGTCTGTGGTTCTGCAGATGCTTATAAAATAATTACTCTAAGACTTAATATTACTTATAAACCATTTGACATATTGTTCAGGCTTTTTGTTAACTAGCTCTTTCATCTTAAATTAACCCATTAAATTAATCTATTGCCATGTGCCTTGTGAGTTAACTGTGTTCCATCACATCTTGCTCTTTCCAGTGGCTTACAGCATCTATTACAACTCCGCCTTTCTCCTCTCTCTGTCTCCCTTGAACTCCCCACCTGACTGTCTCCTGTCTTGCCATAAGCCAGAATAGCTTCTTTATTAACCAATGGTAGCAAATCATATTCACAGCTTACAGAAAGACCATCCCACAGCACTTCCCCCTTTCTGTCTAATCAAAACAGGTTTTATTTTAACGTAGTAAAATTACATGTAACAAAAGAGTTATCAAGAAAGAATTATAGTTACAATATCTGGTCTATTTTTATTTGGCAGAATTACAGAAAATATTCTATCTTATTTTTATTTAAAGTTTTACATTTAATTTACCCTTTATCATAACTAAGGAAAACTATAATTATAACTATCTAGTATTCAACTCTATCAAAGACCTCAGGATATAATATTATCTGAGTAAACAGGAAGTACATTGTAAGCAATTTCCAAAATTCTAGAAATGACAGAGACATCTGTCTATCTGGACAGTCACTTGAAATTCCTCTGCAGTGTTGAGGCTTCTATCTTTAGTCTATAGGCCTAGAGTCTCTGGCATACCTTTCAGTGAATCAGAAAATTTGAAGGACTGTTCTGCCCATTCTGGCAAAGTTTGTCAGTGACTTCTTCCTGTGTCCTGAAAAATGTCTGGAAGTCTTTTCTGTAAAACAGAAATGTGAAGGACCATCTCTTCTTGACTTGGCAAAGTTCAGTGGTCACTTTTCTATGGATCCTATATGTCCAGTTTATACAGCATATTGTCAAGCAGTTGAAGTAAGAGCAATTTTTCCCCAGTGTCTAAGTTTTGCTACAAAGAAAGCCAATTTCTTTTTTTTTTTTTTTGATTTTTAATTTACTTTTGAATAAAGTCTCATTTTTTATCCATGTATCTCCTTGTTTAAACTCTCTTCCCTATCCCATGCCTTCCAGTCACTCTCTCTTCTCCCCATCTCCTTATCTCCTCCCCAGCAAGGGTAGGAGGTCCTAGGGTCCCAAGGTGGCTTAGTTCAGCATCTACTCCAGGCAAGTCCAATTTCCTCATCCTAATATCAAGACTGGGTTAGGTGTTCCTCTGGAGGAAACAGGCTCCAAGGAGCTGGTCAAAGGTGCTTCGGATCCCAAGCTGTTCAGTGGTTGTGGTTTGCAGCTTGGATGTGCTTTGCTTTTGGTTTAAAGTCCACTAATGAGTGAGTACATCCCCTGCTTATCTTTCTGAGTTTGTGATACCTCACTCAGGAGGATATTCTCCAAATCCATCCATTTGCCTGCGAATTTTAGGATATAATTTTTCCTTACTGCTGAGTAGTACTCCATTGTGTAGATGCACCACAGTTTGTTAATCCATTCTCCAGTTAAGGATCATCTAGGTCATAGTCAATTTCTTTCTAAAAGAAAAAAAAAGGGGGATATGGTATAGAAATGATGAAAAAAAGAGGTAGATTACTAAATCCACTTTAATCACCTATATAATTGAAATATATCTTTGTATACCTAAAATACTTAGTTAACATGACTATATGTTGCTGGGTTCTAATGGCTCCCTCAGGGGAGAGGGTAAGAAGGCATAGTGTCAATGGCATAGACATTGGGGTCATGTGAAAAAGGCAAACAGTAGATTCATTTATTCAGCAATAGTGAGAGCATTATATATGTTCCTCCCAGCACCCAGGCTGCATGTCAATTCAATGACATTGCATGGTCACCCCTCATTGGCTAGGTGGCACTGTTTCTAGGCCCTCAGGCAGACTCCTAGTTGGCTCATAAGAAAGTATGTTATATATGCATGCCTTGGCAACTAGTTTGAGCCTATTTCCTTGACCCTATGGGCTTGTCTTATCACACTTATAAGTTTGTTTATCATAGATGATTAACCATTAATCTGTATTTTTAAATTATACATTATAATTTTAAATGAGTTGTGTAAATATAAAGCCTTAAATAAGAGTAGGAATATAATACAATATTAAAAAATGACCTTATATTTGTGTCAATAAACTAGAATCCATATCAATGTAAAATATTTTTAGACTAACAATTGGATTTTTTTTTAGATTAAAATGGATTCAGTAATCTATCTCTTTTTTCATCATTTCTACATCATATTCCCTTTTTTCTTTTAGAAAGAGATTGACTGTGACCATTAATAATTTGTAAACAACCCCCTTTTAAATGAAAACAAACACTGATAAACAATATTTCAGAAATTTGGACATAGCTTTTTATACTACTTCTGCTGATTGGAGATGCTGTCAACCTTATGGGGATCCTGAGGAAATTTAAAATTATGATTAAATCTTGGCTTTAGTAGTCTATAAAGACGCCACCTCTCAGTCAGTTGCCTTGAAGTTGATTTGAATGTTGAATCATCTGGACCATGGTTGTCACTGAAGACCCTTCAGGGGTTCTTGGTTGATTAAGCCATATTAGCCTGGAAGTAATTCACAGGTTCTCATCTTCTGTAGAAACAAAAGCAGAACCTCTTTTTCAAAGTAACATATCCTTAGACTCAAGTTTGAAAGTCAAGATACCTTTAAAATATATATGTTGTTTTAAATTGTCAGCCTTTACAATCAAATGTTTTTCTGCAGTTAGCTCATTAATAGTCAAAAACTCAAAGAAAACACAATAATATGCATAATCCAGTCTCTGTATTTTCCATCTTTACATGGCTTATTTTTTTATATATTATTTTATTTTTCTCTTTTACGAATTTACTTTATTTATATGATTGTAGCCTTTTTCTTTTCTCTCCCAAGCCTATGTATATTTTTAAAAACACATTGTAATTTATTTAGAGTTTTTTTTTCCCATCTGAATCTCTCTTTATTATGTTTCTGTAAACCTTTTCTGACCAGGAGAGTTTTTAAATTGCTAAGCTCTGTAAAAGAGTGGCTTTGAATTCTGGCTCCACCCCATTTAGCTTCCCAAAATGATAGAGGTACTTTAATATCAGTTCTGGGTGCCTTGCTCACCTCCAGCTCTGGGAAGCAAGTAGTGGGTCTATGTTTCTACCAAGTAGCATGCAATCTGGAAACATTTTTTTTTTTTTGTCTGTACTAGCAAAAGCTAAATCTACCATATAGCATGCCATGAGACTTGGAGACTTCTGTATACTATGATAGGAATCCACCATACTGTGCTCAAGTCCGGGTGCTGCAGTCTCCACTGCAGCAGAGAGACAGAAACTAGGAGGCTGTTTATGGCTATATTTTAAAACCATTTATTTAAAGTTTTCCCAGGCTTTATGAGGAAATTCCTGCCACCATGGTGGGATACCTGTTGTAGCAGGCAGGAAGTTTCTTGGTCCTGCCTAGCCCCACAGTCCAGATGAATCTCTCACACCCATAGTCCTATTGATGCTTAAAAACTAATTACTCTGATGCTTAATATTAATTACCAACTGTTTGGTCCATGGATCAGGCTTCTTGGTAGCTAGTTCTTTCATCTTAAATTAACCTATTTCTATATATTGTCATGTGTGTTGTGGCTTTCCTATGTTTCAATACATCTTGCTCCCCACCAGCAGCTCTAAGCATCTGCTCCAACCCTACCTTTCTCCTCCCTCTGTCTCTCTTGGACTCCTCACCTGGCTGTCTTCTGTCTTGCCATAAGCCAGAACAGCTTCTTTATTAACCAATGGTAGCAAATCATATTCATAGCATACAGTAAGACCATCCCACAGCACATATCAGCAATTGTTTTTTTTTTCCCTTGCTTGTTCTCTCACTCAAGTGTTCAATTCATTCATGTCCATAATCTTTTCCATATGTAAATGTTTTCCCTACCTCCAGACATGCATAAAAAACTAATTAGATAGTTACGCATTTGGCAGCACATATAGAGGCTTAATAGGAATGAGGTATTTTAATATTTATCTCAGCTATCTATTACTGTGTAGCAATCACCTGAAAAGCTTAACCAAGACACATTTTTCAGCTTATATTTCCTGTCAGTCAAGAGTCCAGCACAGCTTGGGCTTGGGTAAGTCCTCTCCTCAGTGTCTCATTGGGATAAAAATCTACATATCAATCAAACTGAAATTTTCTCTGATGCTTGACATGTTCATCCAAAGCTCCCAATAGACTATTGGTAGAATTGATTTATTTAGAGGTTATAAGTTGCAAATCCCTGCTGCAAGCTAACTGCTAGTTGGGGATCACCTCTCAGCTCCTAGGGCCACCTCAAAACTTGCCACATCTTTTCTCCCAAGATGAGTGATAACTTCTTCAGGGCTTTGGATAGGTTCCTACTGCTGCTACTTGACTCTTACATCATTTACAGATTTGTCTAAGTCAGTGCAGCTGAGATCCTGGCCCCACTGATGAACTCAAAGGACTATTATCTTCAGGATGTCTTACTATTTCTCACACAATATAACTTTATCATAAAAATAAATTCCCATAATACTTATAAATCCAATCTCTGTTTAGGGGATGGCATTTAACAGGGTTTATACCACAGGAGGCAGAAGGCTGGAACTTGGATTATCTCAGTATTATCTAATACTGATATGTGTTTCAAAATATTTACATTCTTTGCTCTGAAAACACATTTGCCTGGAAAGCCAGAAAATGCTAACCAGACCATTTTAATTTGTAGTAAGTGTTACACAAACATATTTGTTTGCAAAAATGCTGGGCAGGGAGATAGTAGGTGGGTCAGCTGTTGTTTGGAGTGACGTGAAGGAGAAAGAGTGGAGTCACGGGTGTCTGCAGGAGGAACACGGCATTGACACTGACCAGCAAGTTCAAAAGTGTGGAATTTCTGAAGAACAGGAAGAGGAGGTATGATGAGAGCAGAGCAAAGGAAATGAGGTCCAAGATGAGGAGAGGCTGAGGTTACACTGGAGAGAAGTCTCTTGAAGTATATTTGGGACTCAGAAGTGAAAGTGTAATATTGTCAGGATATACACAGCATCTGATTTAAGACTTTTTCTGTTTGGGAATTAGATCATGGAAGGTCAGGAAGGGAGGCTAAGCTGCCATAGTAGAAACTGCTAAGAATCCAATGAAGAGATGTCAGTGACTGGGGGGTGGTACTGGAGATGGAAAGAAGGAAACAGAGATAAATTCTATTTGAAGGAGACAGGACAGAAGTTGGTGCAGAACTAAGAGATGCCTAGCAGAGGCTACTACTTGCTTTACTGAAGGTCACATCATTAGGGATGTGACCACTGGGGACTCAGTGGTAGAACACTTGGCCTGGTATTTGCAAAGCCTTGGGTTAGATGTCCAGCACCATTTCAAAAAACTAAGTCACTATTTTAGTCGGAATGTGAACTGTCGTCCATAGGCTCCATTGTTTTAAGCCTGGTTCCCAGCTGGCTGGCACTGTTTGGCAAGGTTGTGGAACCTTCAGGAGATGAAGCCTTGTTGAGAAAGTGTGTTACTGGAGGTGGTCCTTGAGGCTTTATAGCCCAGTCCTAATTCTGCTCACCCTCTGCTTCCTGCCTGGATTTGATGTGACCACCTACCTCCTGCTTCTGCTACCATGCTGTCACCATCACAGAGAATGTGATGGCTTGTGTCCTCTTAAACTACAAGTGGAAGTAAACCCTTCCTGCCTTAAATTGCTTCCTTTCTGGTATTTGGCCACAGTGATGAGAAATATAATCAATTAGTTACCTAATTAACAAGCACCAAGCACCTACAGGCAGGCTGAGAATGTAGCAAGCCCAACCCCAAATCTACCATGGCAATGAGGCAATAAACATCATTAATTGAGAATGCTTAAAACGTACTGCTAGTCAATACCCTGCTTCCTCCCCCTTAACAATTGCAGGGAAAGGCAGTAGAAATTACTCAACAAATTTGACACATCTATATCTTTCTTTCAAACAAGAATAGATGATGCCCAGGGCCAGGGTGCACTACAGTGATCTGGGAGAACCAATCAGCTACTGACAAGGCTTCAAGGAGAAGGTGAGCTTCCTGTCAGTTAACGAGGGAAACCCACCATGGGACTCTGGGTACGCCTGAGCTTTTCTTGCAAAAAGCAACACAGTTGCATAATAAACAGGGGAAAGGCAGAGAGCAAGTTATACTAGATTTGAAGTAATTTATGAATTTGATTTTTCTGTCTGTGAGTCAGGTTGAAGGGCTAAGCTGATGTACAGAACCATCCACGTCATTATAAGGAATGCTCCTGTACCACGTGCCCTCCCGACCAGACCACACCATCCAGAGGAAGAGCAAAGCACACAAAAGCCACAGATTAAGTTGTTGGTCTTAATGATATATAAGCTAGGGATGAGAGCGTCATTTTCTCAAACAGCTGTATGGTATGTTATGCTAACACAGACAGGAGCAGTGGGAAGCGAAGGGTCTTAAGATGTCGGAGCTAAACCAACAGACATAAAACATTACTTGTGCACTGGGTGCTGTTTTTTTTTTTTCTCTTATTGTTTTTTAATGTCAGGTCAGCTCAAAGCCTCTTGGTTTCCATTGGAAACAGGAAGATACATATCTATGAGAAAAACACAAAAAAGAAAGGCTATAGGAGCCAGAAAACCTCTGTGAGATTGTGTGTCATTGGATACATGTCTCAAAGTATGCTTCCTAGTGATTGTAGAGAATCGGCTAGTGCAGTCACAGCTCAAAAGCATCAGAAGGTGTAAGGCCCTCAGAGCCAGTACTTACTGAAGCCTGACCATGAGTTAGACAGTATGCTGATTGTTTTACATAACAGTTTTGTCTTTGGGGTAATAGTATTGCCCAAGGAGCCCAAGTCTCTACAATCTCTCCAATATTATTGGTTAATGAGCTCAGTCAGGAGCTATATTTGTGATATCTCTGTTTCCCATGGTGTATAAGGAATGGGAAATAATTATGGAAGCCATCTGGACTTAAAAGTCAGCCTTGAGGTAACTCGGGTATTAGAAACATTCAAGGTTGTATGTATTCCACAGGGTGCTGGAGCAGGAATGAAAATAAGCATGTTGGAGAGGGCCTGTGAAACACACTGGGTGTTTTCCACATCAGTGGCAGGAATGGAGAGTGGCCATGTACTCAGTCTCTAAAGCTGCACTGTGATGTCCTCAGGTGAGGACTCCTTTTAGTTTAGTTTTGTTTCTTCACTTCAGGTGAATCTCACCATGATTGCTTGTCTCAGTCCTCCCAGGGGAGTGCTCATCTGAGTCCTCCCAGGTGAGTGCTCATCTGAGTCCTCCCAGGTGAGTGCTCATCTGAGTCCTCTCAGGGAAGTGCTCCTCTGAGTCCTCCCAGGGAAGTGCTTGTCTGAGTCCTCCCAAGGGAGTGCTCCTCTCAGTTCTCCCAGGGAAGTGCTTGTCTCAATCCTCCCAGGGGAGTGCTCCTCTCAGTTCTCCCAGGCTTCTATGATGGGATATTTCAGAGTAGAGAAATGACAAACTATGTTGCTAATAGGAATGCTGCAGTACCAGCAGATTTGCTGACTAGTGAAGACCTATTCCTTAATAAGATGACTACCCCAACTCATGAGGGCAGAGCTCCTCTGAATGAATCATTTTCTGAATCCTCTGCCTCTTAGTAATGGTTTCCCCTACCCACAAAAGGTATATTTCAAGAGCTCCAGGGTTGCATGCATCTGCGGCTGCTGCTGGACCCTGTGCACAGCATGCTTTCTCCTATGTTCACAGGCCCCTTCGATCTCTCTCTCTCCTCTTTGAGGCGTGTGCATGCTCATGTAGGTATGTGCATTGCATGTGAAAGTGTTCATGTGGAAGCCAGGGGTTACCATGAGGTATCCTTAATCTCCTTTGGTTTCTTCCTGAATCTGGACCTCACTGATGTAACTAGTCTGCCTGGTCAGAGAGTACCAGGGATACTCCTGTCCCTGAAGCCCCCTTCCCAAGACCCGGTGCTGGGATCACAGATGCGCAGCCATGCTTGCCCTTTGATGTAGGTGCTAGGGATCTGAACTCAGGTCCTCATTCTGTGTATCAGGCTCTTACTATGGACTCATCTTAGTTCCTCTTTCCATATCATTGTGATGTGACCAAAAAACCTAGCAATTGTTTTTCTAATTTTAAAAAATATTTCTTTGAGAGTTTTGTATAATGTATTTGGTTGCATCCATCCATCCATCCATTCATCTTACCACTTCTTCCAGATCCATGCCTCTCCCTGTTCACCCAGATCCTTGTTTTGGATTTTTCTTTCCTTCTTCACAATTTCATGTGAAGATTTCTTCTGACTAATGATCTTAGCAACCTCAATATTCAGTGATATTTTACTTCTTGAGACTATTCACCCTGTCATTTAAAAGGAGTTTTTTTCTGGTTTTTCTTTGGCAAAATTCCTGTGCTTTGGAGTCATTATTAAGCAAAAGCAAGGGTTAATTGAACACAGTACCTTGATACTGTGACAACTGATCTGATAACTGAGATAGCTACATGTGACTAATGGGGTGGGTGCTGCCTCTAGCACAGCCCTGAGACCAAGGGTGATTCATGTTCGGGAAGGCAGAGAAGACAGTGTAAGATTCCATCACTCTGCTCAGAATGGCACACTATCTAAAGCTCACAGCTTCATCCCCCTGGAACTTTCCATTTAGATTTTGGGCCAAAATATTAGATGATGATACTGTAGGTAACTGAAATCATGTGTTTTTTGAGTCATCTGGGAAGAGGTCTCAAAGGGAAAATGCTTCTGTCAGCCTGGCCTGTGGTCTGTGGTATACTTCCTTGATCAATGATTGATATGAGAGGGCACAGCCCATTGTGGGCAGGTGATCATGGGGCATTTAAGGAAGCAGGCTGAGCTAGCTAGGAGGTGCAAGCCAGTGACCAGAAGTCCTGCATGACCTCCGCTTCAGTTCCTGCCTCCAATTCCTTCACGGACTTCTCTTCATGATGGACTAAGGTGCAAGATGAAATAAACCCTTTCCTCCCCAAGTTGTTTTGGTCATGATGTTTATCAGCAATTGAAAACAAAACTAGAGAAAATGAAAATCTTGGGTAAGTAAGACTCCCACATTCCTACACTCAGGGTCAGCAAAGGGATTTGGAGGGACACAGGCATTTAGACCACAATAGAAGTGACATGGTAGTGACACAATGCCTGTAGTTGGGAAGTCTGTGCTGATGGTGATACATCCAATCAGTATCTGTGAACCCCAATTTTTTCCTTAGCACTTTTCTGTACACAGCAAATGAGACAATTTCCAGTAAAACTATGCCATAGGCTCTTGTTATGTGTGTGCTTTTATGTGGCTTGTTCAGGACATCTTGGTACCTAGTATTAGAGCATGATCTTAAGATTTGGTTCCACATTCCCAATTGAGAATACTGATGTCTATTATTTTGAAATAAGTCACATGCACTCAGTGTCACAAACAAAATACATTGCATAAGTCTTTAGATCACCCCATCTGAAGGTAAAAAAGAAATGATAAAAAATAATAAATGAAAAGCTCCCATGAACATACCAGTAGGCAAACTATGTCAACATAATTTGGAATTGGGGGAGAGGGGCTAAGAAGTAATTGATGGAGAATATTAAGAAAGCCAAAAACCAGGTGCATATGGGAGGAGAGGGGATATGCTAAGAGTAGGCACCCTTATTTCAGGGGAAAATGTGTGTGGGGGAAGGCACCAAAACCAGAAAACTAATCAGGAGCTTCTCACAAGGCAGAAATGGTATGATCACCTGGTGACAGACTTCAACACTACCCCACTACATGGTCCTTTCTTGGAGGAAGATTTTAATTTGAAGAATTCTGAGACTATAACAAAAAATGTGTACTAAACAGAAACCATTAAAAAGTAATCTCTGTGCTGAATCCTGTTACTGTTAGAGTAACAACACTGGCAAGTTCCAGACCAGCCAGATGGAGAATAAAGTCTTGGTAAAGATTTGTCACCTGGAAAGACAATACTGCATATCCACTTGTGTTTAGGGATTGTGATGAAACAGTTCTTTAACTCTGAAGTTTATCAATTAACAATTCCTGTCTAGAAACCTAGAGCTTTTCATTAATATTAGTGATCTTCATCACCCTGCCTGGAGAGCTCCTTTCTGTGGAAGGGAGGACGAAAGATGGTCAGAGCCAGAGGTGATGGACACAGCGGAGCAGGCACATGTACAAAACACAGCAGCTGTGATATCACACATAAGACATTTGCGAGTGCAAGACAGATTTAAAAAAAAAAGAAACAAAAAGGTTAGGTGGGTGCAAAGTCCCCCTTCTAGCTAAGGAGCTATTAGCAATTGATAGTGGCTGGAAAAGGAAGAAACAGTTTTTTTTTTTCTTTCTTTTTTTTTTTTTTTAAGGCATTGCCCCTGGTAGATCAACCCATGCTCCAGTAGAAGGTGACATACACAAAAGCATATGACATCACAAACTGTGCTTGGTGGGTTTCAAAAAAAAAGGACACATAGTTATATGGGTAGGAAAGCCAGGGAAGCCAGTGGGTTGGGTAAATCAGAAAGGTTTCCAGCGCATCCAAGGTTGGTGTATGAAGTATTGAGATGTTCAGATTATAGTTCAAGAAAGAAGGATCAATGGTGGGTCGCCTTTTGTTAAGATGAGAACAGCTCTGGTTGTTTCTGATTTGTGACTGCCTAGTTTTCCCTTCCTTGTGGAGAAGGCAGAGTCAGTGTAGTGAGGACACCCAAGGCTAGCAGACATATTTCCCCTACATTACAGGTTCAGAATCTAGGACATGGGAATTCAAATTATTCCTGTTATCTCAGCTGTCTGAATCCATGCACTCTGTCTGAAGCTTTTAATCTAGAAATCTGTAATTCAAGCATGATAATAAAATAACTCTGCAGCACTAGGTGCACAGGACTCAGAATCATCCTATGTTCATTTTAAACTATTACAGGGACCAAGAAGCCACACTCCTGAGGCTAAAACAAATGGTTTTGGGATTATATTAGATCTAATTCTGAAGATGTAAGTCTATAAGAATGCTTTTCTTCTTGGTGGAAATATCATGAATACCCCTTATCCTGAGGGATGGAGAAGAAAGCTTGTGTGTGTGTGTGTGTGTGTGTGTGTGTGTGTGTGTGTGTGTGTGTGTGAGGAATCCTTACACTCGTGACATTTATTTTTATTGTAAAATTGACTAGATTTTTCTACTGACAATTGTAGAAAATCCTCTCGGTGTGCTATGAAGACACCTCCAGAAGGGTTTAGCTAGGGAGGGACTCCTACCTGTGTGCAGATGGCACCATCCCATGAGCTAGGACTCATAGTGAACTGAATGCCATAAAGGGAAACCCACTATTTGAATAAATGCCATGTATAAATACTATATAATTGCCATATAATTACTAATCTCATCTCTATTTTTGTTTCATATAGGAGGTAATAATGTATATATACATAGATCTGTAATTTGCATATGAGAGAAAATAAGTCAATACTCAGTCCATGCCTGCCTTATTTCAGTTAACATGATGATCTCTAGTCCTTACAACTTTTCAGAGTACTGAAAGCCCTATGGAATGCACTCTCCCTTACTCCCTCTATTTCCCTTATGAAATAGGATTTACCATATTAATCCTGAACTGCTAACCTCTTAACATTTATATAAAAGGGAAAAAAGTTTTAATTTAAGGTGATCTTTTTTTTTTAATTTTAGTTGTAAAAAAAGTCTAACATTAAATCTTTCTTCATAAACAGTCCATGATTTTTATACTTTCCATGAGTATTAATTAAGAATCCTCCAGCTGTGTAGTCCCATGCTAGTTTCTGCAGATGGGATGCTTGGGAGGCCGAGGGACCCACATTTGGTGGAAAGCCCATAGGGAAATAACAAAGGAAATTCAATTTGTTGTTGTAAGTTGAAAAGTTAGTTCATTAATCAATAGATACATGTGAGTTTAAAATTAAACTAATGAAATCTGGGGACATGGTGAGAGTGCAATTATAGTAATTAGATAAAATTTAAATGCTGGGGAGCCATAGGGTTTTTAAGAAAGTACAAGCTGGAGTTAAAAGGCGTGATGGAATAGGGTGGTGAATGGAGACAGAGTTTTTTCTAGTTTTGAAAATTTATTATTTGTTTTTTAAATTTATTTTGCATCCTGTCCCATTCCCTCCCTGCTCCTCCACACACATCTTAATCCACTCCTCCCCTGTTTCTGTTCAGAAAGGGGCAGACCGCCCATGGGTATCCACAAAGCATGGCATCTCAAGCCATGGTAAGAGTAAGCTCCTCCCCTTGGCAATCTCATGTGAGGAATAGATTCCCAAAAAGCCAGCCAAAGCATTAAGGACAGTTCCTGCTCCCATTGTTAGGAGACCCACAAATAGACTAATAGTCACATATGTGTAGAGCACTTAAGTTGGTCCCATGCAGGCTCCCCGGTTGTTGGTTCAGACTCTCTGAGTTCCTATGAGGCGGGTTAATGGTTTCTGTGGATTTTCTTATGATGGCCTCCCTTTCTTCAGCAGGAGCTTGGTCTAATATTTGGCTGTGGGTCTCTGCATCAGTTTCCATCAGTCACTGGATAAAGGGTTCTCCAATAATAATTGGGGTAGTCACTAATAGGAGCTGGCCTGTACAGCTGCTATCCACTATTTGTAGGAGTCTTAGCTGTTGGCATTCTTGTAGGTTTGTAGAGGGTTCCCTTGTATCAGGTTTTCTACATGACTCTGAAATGCTTCCCCCTTTCCAGTCATCTCTTTCAGTATACTTCCCCTCTCTCTACCCCATCACTGCATCCTTCCCCAAGTCCATGCAGGGTTAGGGTTAGGGTTGGTTGCTTCCATCAGATGTGAGTATCGAATGCCAGCCATGAGCTAAGCTTTAATGATTCCATCTAGGTACATGACTACTCTTTGCCCTCATCTGTCATTGGGGTTGGAGAAGGAGGCTCACTGCTTACTGTTCCTCAACACAGCCAACCTGTGATATATATTTATAGTAAGGCCCACAGAGCTCACCTTTGGCTGCCCAATAGATGAGACATTACAGGCTTAAAATGACTTTGCATCTCAGGGTCACTGCAAAAGTTGCTCTTTGCTAGGAGCTGTCATTCACTCTATGGAGAGAAAAGCCCCACAAAGCTATTAGTTGTACAGGATGAAGACAGATGGGGAGACAGAGCCAGTGCTCAGCATCTTCTTCCACAGGTATCTACTTCCAGAACATCATTCAGATAGTTATGACCTCAGGGAGGGAAAGGAAGGGATGTGGGGGAAGAAAGAAGGAACTGGTAAAGCTGGACTCCCAGCTTCTTCAGGAAGCTGATGGTTATTCAAACAATCCCCCATCTATGGATATTTACTGAACACCTCCAGACACAGACGTGCTCTCTGTCCCTATGAATCTCTCACAAAGACAGAATACAAAAGGCCCAGAAAGCATGAGCACTACAAAAGGCAGAAAGAATACATTTTTTTTTTTGGAATGCCTATAATTCATTTCAGTTACACTGCCAAACACTATGGAAGTAATTGCTATAACTGTTCCCATTTCAGGGCAAAAGACATGGATCAGAAAATGTAGTGAATTTCCCTTAAAGTGTTTGCAAAATATCAAACATCAAAACCAGGATTTCAATCTGGGTCAGCCTAGCGTCATTATTCTGGTGTCTAGCTAAATATCACCCATCAATTGTTTACCTTAGCTGAAGCTAGGTTTTCTTTTGAAACCCGTCATAAATACAAGCCACTTAAGCATTCTTGGGACCCACTCATTTTCATATTGACTACAGCACAATGTAACAACCAAGTGAATCTGCTACTGAAAGTCCTATCAAAATGCTCTTCAAAATGATCAAGTGGTGGTCTTGGTAACTGCATTTAATGGCCCTGGCTGATGCTTTGGGATTGGCAAATAATTGAAAAGAATCTTCACTACTTATGGCCTATTATGTCAGTCTGGGGCCCTGACTGAAAAGCCATGGAACAGATTTTAATAATTCAGCCAAATCAGATCTGGCTACACCATCAGCTAGAGCTTCACATTAGGGTGAAGCCACAGTGCTTTACATGTCTTCCCTTGTGTAGTCCTCTCAATGTTCCTCTAAAGCTGTCCCAGCCAGCTTCAGGACCATTTGCCTCCTACTGAGACGGGAAGTAGACAGAAAAACCTCATTCCTAACCCGGAAGCTATCTCCAACTGATAACTACCCAAAAAGGAAAGAATTAGTTCCAGTGGGTATACAAACCCCACCAGGGCAGCCACCATGTCCAACAGTATATGGCCAACACAAAATGAACTCCATTGTAGTTTGAAGGTTTCTGTTTGTTTTCCCATACAGATCGTTTGCTTATATATTGTGGTTTTCAGTTTGGTTTTTATTTTTTTCTGTGTGTGTTGTGTGAGAATGTATCCCAGTGTCTGTATGTGTTTCTTGTGCTTTTTAAAATTCTGTTTGTTTTGTCCTGTTTTGGTTTGTTTTTATCTTATCTTCTTATTTTAGATGATTGTTTGTATTCCAATGAGGGGGGGGTGGATTTGAAGTTAAGCAGGGAGCTGAGGGAATGTACTTCCTTCTTCCTCTCATAGAAAGAGTTCATCAGTGAAGATTCCAGCAAAGCACTTCACTGGTCCCATAATTCAGATTTCAGCACTTAGGTGGAATAAGTCCATACTCATGTCAGCTCTGGAAAATCATCAGTGCAGGGGAATCAAAAGAGGCTTGTGGCATTCAAGGGGTCAGGAGATAACCTGTGGCATTCAGGGGATCAGGAGATAACCTGTGGCATTCAGGGGATCAGGAGACAACCTGTGGCATTCAGGGGATCAGGAGACGCCTGTGGCCTACCACTAGATCCCATGTTCTTAGGGGCGGCAGGGTTGTGCTTTTTTTGAAGGAATGCTCTGACTCTCTCTTGTGCACCTGGACTTCCATCTAAATGAAGCCTCAGATGGAGCCCCGCTGACTGAACCCATCGCTTTCTTGCTTCTGTGTCTGAAGCCTAGGCATGCCTTTCCACGCTGCTGTGGGAAGTCAGTCATGGCAAGTCTCAGCAACTCACTGGGAGCTGAGTTTTCCTTCATCTATCTCTTTGTTGAGGTCAAGATGTGTCCTCCAACAAGGAGGCTTGTACGGAGGAATAAAACCTTACGTGATACTCAGGCTCTGCCCCATAGACAGGGCTTGAGGACCTCAGACCCAGTCACATGTAGTTTAGATTTTCTTCATGTACTTCCTGGCCTGCTTTTGTGTATATTGGTGGTTTGAAAGAAACTGAATTCCAAAGGGAGTGACACCATTAGGAGGTGTGGCCTTGTGGGAGTAGGTGGGCTTCTGTTGGAGGAAGTGTGT
>PVIH01004198.1:110000-144874 GCA_004025045.1 Sigmodon hispidus
TTGAGCACATAAGAGCTGCGAGCATTCCCAGGCTCCATGTTTTCCCTCTGCCATGAACTGTACTGTTTGAACCATGGGGCAAAATAAATCGTTCCTCCTAAGAGTTACTATAGTCGGGTATTTGTTACAGTGTGAGAAAACTTATATGGTTACCTTCTCAAACTCTCCAAGCCAAAAAGCATGGCATGTACCATGATAGAAAAAAGGCTTATTTCAATGAGAATATTAAACACTTAAGGAAACAATGTGTTTTCTACCATGGGGGTCAGAGCCTTTCTTTTGGTTGATTCAGCTTGTTCAACTGAGAAATTTTAATGATGGCTTTTCTAATCTAATAGTCCAACATCTCCCAGGCATTCTTACCCATAAGCTTGATGCCTGTTACCTGACCATAGAGAAGCTGCTCATCTATTGAGTAACAACATAAAAATTGTATTTACTTCATAAGGTACTATATTTAATATCAAGTTATAACCTTTGTCACCTGTGTTCTTGGAATGAGGCCATTTGTAGTAGTAAGTTTCTGGCTTGGACTTTCTGGCCTGGCCCCCAGGTTTTGACCCACTGTCCCACAGTCCCGCAGAAACACATAGATGCTTATATTAATTTTATGCTCATAGTTCTAGGTCCCAGGTACATAACTTACTAATTCTTTACTCTTAAACTAACCCATAATTTTTATCTTGTTTATCCATGCAGCTTGGTACCTTTTCTCAGAGCAGCATTTCAACTTCTTTCCTCTGTGTATGCTGCTGTCTCATCATGGTGTCTCTCTGGCGTCTCTGTGGTGTCTTTACTCTGTTCTTCCTGTTCCCAGAGTTTTCTTAATCTTGTAGCCCTGCCCATACTTTCTGTCTGCCTTTGGCCAGTCAGCATTTTTATTAAACCAGTAGGTGGGACAATTATTTACAATGTAACAACATAATCCCACTACATTTCCCCCTTAAAAAAAAGAACCCCAAATCTAATATCCTTTCTCCCCCATTATTTAAAACAACTTATAACCAACACTGTAAACAAACACAAACATCTATACTCCATTTTGGGGGGAATGTGGGCATAGTTCTCTAGGCTACTTTCTGCTGAACGAGGGCACTGGAAATCCCATGGGGATCCAAAAACCAAAATTAGGATTATGGACAAGTCCTTAGTAGAGTAGTCTCTAAGGCTGGGTCATCTCATCCAGTCTTCTTGAAGTAGTTTTGGATTCAGAGCTGAGAAGGAAGTACAACAGAAGGAAGTGCTCTGAAATGCTGAATTATTTGGGCCATCCATTTAATGACATTCTAAATGACCGAAACAGCCACAGGGAGACTTATGAGAATGACAAGGTTTAGAATGGTCCCATGTCCAGGAGCTGGTGCTTTGGTGCTCTTATATCCTGGACCATTGATATGGTCACAGTCTGATAGCTCCCTGAGCCTTGGTGGCAAGAGCGGATTCTTTCCTTGGGCTGGATTTATGAGCTCATTGGCCACTGGTACTGCTCTAGTTGGTCATGTAAATCTGGGAGAATGAAGCCTAAAAATGAGGTGGACTCAAGATTCAGGCAATAGCCAACTTTATTCAGGGCTTCAGACAATTTATATTCTGAAGGCATTTTGAGGATGAATCAAGGTCACGTGAGCAAAATTCACTTGAGTTCAAGTTGTATATAGTTACACAGGTAAGGTCACATGAGGCTTATACAGTCTAGGGGCAAGGTCACATTAGTTCTGTATATTCTAGAGAACATACATTATTCTGAATAATAATGTATAAAATGATGATAATCTAAAGCAAACCCACACCAGGGATGGGCATGAAAGCTCATTCCAAGAACAACCCATGTATCAGGGGACAAAGGTTACAAGACTTTTATCTTTTTTACTTGGCATTTTGTCGCAAGTTCTCAGAAATCTCACATAACTTCTTTCATGGACTGTGTTTTGTCAGCCACCTACTGAATTTAATCTCAAGTTCCTTCACTTGCTCTCCATGCTCTGGCATGGGTAGACCATGTACAGCCCTCTGGTTGGTTTTCTGGTGATCAGCCCCCAACCTGAAGCTCTTAAGAAGCTCCTTCCATTAACAAAAACAGTATTGCCACTCTGGGAAGCTTAATGAGATGTGACCCTATGCTAAGCAGTAAGTGGAAACAGCAAAGACAAAGAAAGAATACCTATTTGTATATTTTCAATGTACTATTTTTAATGCTGGCTATTGCTGTGTGACATTCTAACACAGGTACCTAGAACAGCACATATCATGTGTTAATTACCTGTTTGTATTTTGGTGAATTATGTCTCCTTGGGAATTATGAATATTTGTTTGTGTGTTTCATCCATCTGGAATTTTCTTCTCACCTGGATCTTGTTGATAATAGGTTTGAGTGACTCTATTTCTTCTTATTAATAATGGATCAGTGCTGGTACCCCTGGGTTCTAAGTGAATATTGAATCAGCAAAAAATAAAAATTTAGGAAAACTCTAATGGTAGAGTGGTGTGAGAGATTAGGAAAACTCTTTACTAATTCTTTCACCTATTGTAATTTAAACCAGTGATTTCCCAGGGATGTCCCGCAGGGCCTTTGCACCTGCTCTGCTGTTTTCATCCCTGATGCTGAATATATGACAGCATCTCATTCTAGTTTCTTGGAGAACTGGCAAAACATTACCAGTGCTCTACAGCTCCTCTGCCTGCTTGAGTTCAAATGACTTATTCTTTTAAAAAAGAAAGATGCATTAGTTTACCTCTTGTATGTGTGCAGGTGCATCCATGCCATGTTATGTGTGGAGGTCAGAGGACAGCTTGCAGCATCTTGTCAGCAGGCTTGGCATCAGGTGCCTTTGTTCACTGAGCCATCTTGCAAACCCTAATTGGTTCCAATTCAGTTGATCTCAGTCATTGTATAAATCTATGTTTAAGTATTAGATTCTAATGGTTGGTAATAATCAAAATACAACATATAAAAGTGCTTATGGATAAATCTAGTTGTATGTCTGTCTGTCTCTATCTAATCTTCCATCTATCCACTGTTGTTAGTATATTCTTTTGCCAGATGTGGTGACTGAGAAACACTCCAGCAGCAACAGTATCCCAGGAACTAATGTATCCTAGGTATAATAGCATTGTCTAATAATGCCAATTTCTAATGAAAGAAACTAGGGATCTTTGAAGAGATGCAATTATAAGACTGGAGGAGAAAATATACAGTGATAGGAAGCATGGAGCCACTAGAGACAAGCCTTTCCAGTGAAGGGGCCAATAAAAAGAGGGATGGTGATGGGCAGAGCTGGGACAATTGGAATCACAAGAATCAAGTCGAGTTTGATGACAAACCACAGCATAAAATAAATACATGAGTCTGTATTTGTATAAACAAATTTATTAAGTCAATAAATGATAAAGAACATCCCCTCCCATGCAGAAGCAGCCCAAGTAGTTCATATAAGCTGCTACTTCTTCCAGGGAGAGAGTGTGAGTCTGCACTCTGAAAGTGTGGGCTGCCTGTAGTTCTTCCTTCTCAAGTGTGATATAAAGGAACCATGTTGGGATGTGTCTTGAAAGTGAAATGCCTTTCAGAGGCTCATGTGTGTGAACATTTGGCTCCCAGGTGGAGGTGCTGTTTGGAAGGGTTGTGGAGCATTGGAAGGCAGAGCTCTGCTGGAGGACGTAGGTCTCTAGGGCTGAGTATACTTTCTGTTCACCCTCTGTTTCCTGAAAGTGGTCCAGTGGTCCACTGCTCCTGCCACGCGGCCTTTCCCACTACGATGGGTCATAACCCTTTGAACTGTGAGACAGAGTGAAAAATAAAAACAAAAAACCCAAAAAATCTCTTTCTTCCTCCTTTATGTTGCTTTCTGTCAGGTATTTTATCACAGCATTGGGAAAAGTATTTACCATATCTTGCAAATGAAGAAACTTAGAAAACAGTGCTCTGTCAAGATCCAGGTTTGAAGAATGTTGCCTGCCTTATCATGTCAGGGTTCTTCCTCAGACAATCCCACAGGAACAGTCAACCACGGCCAAAGGATTCTAAGGAGGTGCTGTATTAAATGTGTTGTTGTGCCCACATGAGATCCTGGGGCAGAAAGAAGACATCAGGTATCCTGAACTAAGTACAGATCGTTGTTCCTAATATTGTATCAGTATTGGTTAATTTTGGTAAATGCATAAATACGCAGTAATAATTTCACCTTCTATTTATGAGTTTTTCATAAATCCAGATCTAGTCAAAAAATGGAAAAGTATATTTGAAAAAGAGAAGAAAGAAAACGACTTCCCCTTTCTCTTTTGCAATGTCCTAGGCTAAATGGAAGGAGCTGACTCATTGATCCCAGCTACATCCCCACTGAGTGAGCTACTCAAGTTTCAATGGAATTGTCCTTTAAACTAAGGTGTGATTTTTCTAATAGGCTTAAATTTCCCACTGGTATTTACATTTTGAAAGAGGCTGTTATTTACTCAAGTCTTAAAATATAATACCCAGGAGGTATTTTACAGCTGAGCCTTTCTGATATTCTGCAGTTGCAATTGTGTCTTCTGTCACAGGTACAGAAGCAGAGACAGCTCAAATTTCATAGGCCTTCCAACAGACTTCTGAAATAAGCACAGACAAAGCTGGTGAGGCTTTGGTACTGATTAAAATTTCAAAAGGCCATGTGAGTAGAGACAAGGTATATATGCTAAGAGGCAGTTGTCTGCTCTGGGTTCTGGACATAGACAGACTTTAGCTCTGGCTATGAGGCCCCCATTTTTACCTTTGTGACTTGTGCTATGCGCAATCAGTCTTGTAGTTTCTTACTTTAGAGAGTATCAAAGTTGTGTTATTGTGCCTATGACACAATATATACATGTACAAAATGCAAGCATAATGCTCAGCACACTGATATTTTTACATATTTTTTACATTTAATTTACTATGTCACAGAAGGAGAAGAGGGAGAAAGAATGGTGTGTGTGTGTGTTTGTGTAGGGTGTGTGTCTGTGTGTATGGTATGTCTGTGTGTGTGTGTGTGTGTGTATATGATGTCTCTGTATGGTATGTGTCTGTATGTGTGTATGGTGTGTGTGTGTCTGTGTATGTATGTATATGTTTGTGTGTGTGGTGTGTATGTGTGGTATGTCTCTGTGTGTGTGTGTTTTATGTGTATATCTGTGTGTATGGTGTCTCTCTGTGTGGTATGTGTCTGTGAGTATGTGTACTGTGTGTGTGTGTGTGTATGTATGTATATGTGTGTATGTGTGGTGTGTCTGTATGGTATGTCTCTGTGTGTGTGTTTTATGTGTGTGTCTGTGTGTATGGTGTCTCTCTGTGTGGTATGTGTCTGTGAGAATGTGTGTATGGTATGTATGTGTGTGTGTGTGTGTGTGTGTGTGTGTGTGTGTGTGTGTAGGTTAGAGAAGAACTTTTGGAAGCCATTTCTCTTCTACCATGTTTATTCTAAGAATGAACTTAGGTGATCAGACCTGGCAGTAAGCACCTGTATTTTTGAGCTATCTCTCCAGATCCACATAGATTTTTCAGTAATTGTTATTGTGACTTATGATCACTCTGGGGACATGGATCCATCCTTACAAAGCTCTGTTTCAGAGAAGTGTTTTGTAGCTGAGGGTGGGGCCCAGGTCTGGGAGTGTGCCTGACAGTTAATAAATTTAAGGTTCAGCTAATAGCTATTGTACCTTTGCCCAATCCTGGAATGCCAAGATGTGCAGCACCTTCCTTATGTAGGTTTTTCTTTAAAACTCCCCTCCCCTAGGGACTGAGGGTCGATACTCTTCTGTTGCACCATAACAATAAAACCTTCATGCATGTTATAGCATGTCCAACTCCATGCTGGTCATTGGGAATTTCTAGACATGGACATAACATATTGATGTATTGTCTGGGAAGAAACTCCCACAGCCCCCATGGACTCTGGACCTGAGGGTCTGGTGCTGACCTTGGTAAGTGACTGCCAGCCCTGGAGGGAGGCTGCAAGGTGAGTGCCAGTGAGTGGGTGCCGGTGGAACAGTCCAGAGTGGATGGCCACGGGGCCGAGGTGGGCGCGGAGGCCAGGAAAGCTCAGGGCAGAGTGCCAGGAATGAGCCACTTAGGACAGGCAACAAGCACAGGGCGGAGCCTAGGGAAGGGTGCATTGGTCAGTGACTGGCCAGACCTGATTAAGAGCAGATATGCTAGAGAACTAGGGTTACAAAGGTAGCGGAACATAGCGGATGCTTCTGCATAGGTTTCTTGGTCAGGAGGAACTCATTGAGCTTCCCAGCCAGTGCCTTAGCAGCAGAACATATCACATCACATGTTCCCTGTGTCTGTGGTGGCAGAACGAGTGGATACTTCTGCATAGGTATCTGGGTCAGGAGGAATGCATTGGGCTTCCTAGCCTGTGTCTGTAGCAGCAGGAAGTTTCCTGTGTCTGTTCAGGTCAAGGACCTCAAAAATCTGTAGTTGAGAGGATGCAAAGAACACCTTTTATCTGTGAGGACCACAATCCTCAGATCTCTATGGGAACAGAGGGCCCCATATTGGTAAGGAATGCCATAAGACGGAGGATTTCTGGGTTTAGTCACCCTCTGTCTTCTGTGGTGTCTGTGTTTCTCTGTATTTGTATTCTTGATTATAAAGAATGCCAGAAGCAGGCAGATTTTTCCTCTCTGGATTTAGTCTTAATTCATTATGATGTAAATGCATATGCTCATAATCTTTCTGTAGTGATTAAAAAGTCTTAATTTGCCACCCTTTGCAGATCAGAATGGCCAGGACTCTGCATGGGCCGGCCTGCAGATGGAATCTTCAATTTTAGGGCAGTAGAGGAAATGATCATCAGACCTTGAATAGGACACACTGACCAAGTGTCCTACATAGTGGTCTGGAGAGACTTAGTAGAGAATCCACCCCCTTGGATTAAATCATTCTTTCCTTCACTGGTCGAGATCCTGGCAGCAACAGAGAGAGAGACTCACCCTCTGCCTCCTAGGTCTGAGGCCCTTCAAGGAGGCAGCACAGAGGATGAAGTCTCTCCCCCACCTCTTTATACCGCCAATCCTGGTGCAGCCATCTCCATGTGGGATGATTGCACACAACTTTTGCAGGTATCCTTTATGGTGGAGGAGAAAGGTCGGATGCTGACCAAGACTCAGAAGCTGATTCAAGGTACCAAAGAAGAATCCACAGGCACCCAGGCTATCACACATGCAACCTTTCCCCTAATTTTCCCGGTGTGGGATTGTAATATGGCTGAAGGTAAAGTGAGCTCCCCCATAGTCTGTCTCCAGTCTCTTTGGGGAGCCCTCAATGCAATCACAAGATGGCCTGTAGTGTCTGTTGCATAGATCAGAGAATGGGTAAGGATGCAGTGTTCATAGAACACATACAGGCGACCTTCAGGAGGTATATGCCCTATGATCCTGGGGCCCAGGAAAATGCTGCTGCGATGACTTTGGCCTTCATTGAGAATGTTGAAAATTTAGTGAAGGTGGCTCAGGAAGAATATGAAAAGGATAGTGCAGAGGGAAAGAGAATCAAAGGAAAACAATGTGGGAATCAGCACATCTCTAACGTGCTGCTGGTTGCTACTGTGAAATTGGAGGAGCCCCTGAGGCAATTTAGGTGTCTGACAGCTAGAGAGGAAGACGAAAAACCAAGAGATGACTTTGGATTAAAAAACTCCACCACTATCTTTCATGAAGATGACCTGGGTGAGTACCAGACACAGAACCCAGAAATCAGTCTGTTACAGTATATTAAGGAACTGCTGATTGCAGCCGAAGGTTGAAAAACCTGCCTGGTGGGGACTGAGCAGCTATTGCAGACTTTGGGGAGCCTAGGGTACCATGCCTTAGCCAAGAAAGCCCAAATCTGTGAGCAACAGGTAACATAGCTGGGATACATCTTGAAAGAAGGGCAGTGGTGGCTCTTAGATGCAAGGAACCGAATGAGAGACAGTACTTAAGATCCCCACACCTACTACTGCTAGGCAAGTGAGAGTTCCTGGGCTCAGCAGAGTTCTGTTGTCTGTGGATCCCAGGATTTGCAGAACTGGCCAAACCTTTATATGAGGCCACTAAAGAAAAGCAGGACTTTATCTGGACTGAGGACCACCAGCTGGCCTTTGACAAACTCAAGCAGAGCCTACTTTCATCCCCAGCACTGGGTCTGCCAGATGTGACCAAGCCATTTCACTTATACATAGATGAAAGCAAGGGGATAGCCAAAGGAGTTCTAATCTAAACACTTGGACCCTGGCAACATCCCATAGCCTACCTGTCAAAGAAGCTGGACACTGTGGCTACTGGATAGCCATCTTGCCTCTGCATAATAGCAGCTGTGGCACAGATGGTCAAGGATGCTGGCAATCATCATCACCATCATCACAATCATCATCACTGACACCACCATCACCACCATCATTATTACTATGGCCTTCACCATCATCATATTTAGCATTTTCTTTGCTTTTAAACTGAGTAAACTGGGATAAATTACTTAACATCTCTCAGCTTTAGTTAGCTCTTGTAATATTGGAATTAAAACTTTTGGGAGACATGGTGGTACATGTTTTTAATCCTAGCACCTGAGAGATAGGAAGAGGAGGATCTCTGTGAGTTCTAGGACAGCTTGGTTTATGTGGCAAGTTCAGGACAGCCAGGATTATATAGAGAGACACTGTCTTTAAAAAAACCAAAACCAACCAACCAAACAAACAAATAAATTTAAGTTTCATACAGCATTCCAATGAGGATTAACAAAGATGTTTTTATTGTGTGCTTTCTTCTGAGGTTGAACATAAATGTTTATGACTATTTTCATCTAACATATTCTATCTATCTGCCTACCATCTATCTTTATGTCATTTATTATCATCAGCAATCTATCATCTATCTGTCTCTTTTCATCTGTCATCTATTATCTGTCATCTACCATCAATCTGCCTATCATCTACTTTTAATCTGTTATATATTATTTATCTGTCTATATTCCTATCATTTATCTTTATCATTGATTTGTTGTCTATCTATAATCTATCTACCTAATTCCTATCTCTTTTATATTCAAATGAACAGATCCACGTTCTCTGAAACTTGATAAACAAAACAGAGTTAGAGAGCTTCTTGTAGAGGAATTCATAGTTCTTAACATTGGAAAGGAGCATCATTGAAAGCTCAGAGGCCTCCTGCTTTGGTGTTCATGTTTTCCAGAAAAAAATTCTCAGATAATTCATACAAATGAAGGGAGCCTAACCTGCCTTGATTTAAGAACAATCATTAGTTTTGAATGACACTGACTGAAGCTGAGAGTTTATTTAATTATTACATTATCTTGAATTGAAAGTGTAAGATAAAGCCAAGGCCATGGAGGTTTTTGCTAATTGAGAGTTGCCCCTAATTAATTACTTTATGAATAAAAATATTGTGGGTGTTTTCATTAGTAATTCTGAATGCTCTGAAGCTTTTGCCAGGAATACCTCTTTTAGTTTTCAACATAGCTGCCTATATTGCAGCATCCTTTGAGGACAATAAAAATTAAAAAATTTACAGTCTCATTGAGGTAAGCAACACAGTAGTTAACTATGGTTTCTTTGTGGACCATTCCCTTAGAGATGGTTCCTGTTTGAGACCACAGACAGACTAATTTCCATCTCCAACTCCAGCCGCAAACAGGCAGATGTAAGAGTCAGATGACATGGTTGAGTCTAGCTCTCACATCTTTGGGATTTATTGGGGATTTATCAGGGAACTATGGGAAGGGCTTGGAAGGGAATTTGTCCTGGGAACTAGGATGCACACTAATAGGATAGGAAAGAAGTACTACCATGGAGAAAGCAGCTTCCTATGGCTCTCCTGGCAACTGAGTGTGTTGGTAACATTTTTGCTTCTGTGACAATATACATGACAAAAGCTATTTAAAGAAGAAGGGTATTCTTGCACATAGTTTCTGGGTACAGCCAGTCATGCAGCAGGGGAGTGACGGGGCTGGTCGAATTGCACCTGCAACCAGGAGCCAGAGATTAGTGCTGCTGCCCAGACTTTCTCTCCTTTTCATTCTGCCTGGGGCCCTAATCTAGATAATGATGCTGTCATGTTCAAAGTGGCTCTTCCCACCCATCCCAGTTAACCAGTCTAGAAATTCCCTCATAGACATGCCTAGAATTAAGTCTCATACAATCAAACTGGCAATATCAACCATGCCCCTGGGAAATTAGCTTACCAGATGGCCTCTGGTTCTGAAACTTTATTGTTCTGGTGAAAGCTCTATCTCAGCCCCCCCACCATCCATATCATACACCCAAAGAGTCCAGAATAAATGAGTGGAGAGCCCAAACTCTCTCTCTCCAGACACTCATTGGAAGCCCACCAAACAGTGGCCACTCCCCTAGGGCTGCCCTAGGTTCCAGACCCCTGCCCCTAAGGAAGCCTGCCAAAAGTCGGCCCCTCCCTGGGGCTGCTTAAATAACCATAGCTATAGGTTACTTAAGGCCAGGTAGCCATATCTGCCATGTGACTCTCCCCCACCTTCCCTGGGGTTATCTAGAATTACTTTGCTCTGTACCCATTAAACCTGGGCCTTTTCTAATTTGGTCTGACTTTGATTATTGTGCTGGCAGAGAGGCTTATTAGGGTCCCCAAAAAGCCTACCATTTGTATCTTTGGAAATTCTCATGTCACTTTATTTTGTACACTAGAGATAAATGTGTAATGTACCAGGCAGCATAGCAGGGCTTCAAGATACTGTAAAGAACATTAACCTCAGAGGTCAGGGCTGCCTAGATTACATCCCATCTCCATGTTTCTCAGCTATCGAACTTTGGTCAATTTATTTAATCTTCTGTAACTCCGTACAAAGTTAAGATGATTATCATGGGTCTCACTTGGTACAGCGTGTATGGAAAGGAAATGGGTTGATCCATATGTAAGTATAGGATAAAAAGCCTGACCCTAGAAGCAGTTCATCGTTAGCTGATACCAATGAAAACTAGGGGTAGGGTTTGGATGCTCAAACCCTGAAACCTTTAGAATGCAGTAAGGGGACTGGAGAGGTGAGTCAGCAGTTAGGAGCACTTGCTGTTCTTGCAGAGGGAATACATTTGGTTCCCAGAGCCTCTGAGGGTGGCTTACATAGCCTGGGAGCCAGTTCCAGACTATCCTATTCTCTCTTCAGGCCTCTTTGGGCAACTGTATGAACATGTGTGCATGCACACATGGAGACAGGTAAATATACATAAATCAAAATAAAAATAAAATCTTAAAAAAATAGGTAAAAGGTAACACTATTAAAACCTCATTGTAGTGAACTAGGAATTCTGATCTCCCTCGCCGGCCAAATGTTCCTAGAGAGTTTAGAAATCTCTCTTGCTCATCTGAATGAACATGTATTCATTCTTGGTCCATGTTCTTCTCCCTGATATGTATGTATGTGTTAAAAACTCAAGCAAAGATAATACTCAAGTATTGGTTGTATCAATGTGCAATTGTGCATTCATAAGATGATCTTGTTTGCTCCTCCTCTGCCTCCCATTGCATTTGTCTTCTGTCAGTTCATCACCCATCTTTCACTTGCAATTCTGCTCTTGTCTACCTTTTTGTGTTTCCGGCTCTGGAGCATATCCTGGAACAATACATGCAAGTACATATGAATATATGTGCTCACATGCAGCTTTCAACTTATACCAACTCCTTTCTCTTTTTCATGAGGTGTGGAGAGCTGCGTATAGCCACGCCTTGCATTCTCCCTGCACGAAAAGATGGCGCTGGCTTCCTCCCTCCACCTTCCACATGGTGAGTGCTCCCAGTGACAATTCCTTATATGGCTAGGCTGAGGATCTGGCTTGCTTCCGTGTACCTGGACCTATAGGCAGTGCCCACGTGGCGTACTAGGGTTGGCTGCCCAGAGGCTATTTAGGCGGAGGGGGGTGGGGAGGGGGGGTTTCCCCGGAAGCAGAAGGAGAATGAGAGAGACCATGTAGCAAGTCAGTCAGTCCCCGTCATAAGTAAGTAAGTCAGAAGTCAGAATTCAAGGTTCCTGAATAAAACTGCTGAAAGAAGAGCTGGTGTTGCGTCTTCCTTGCAGGACGAGGTTGCGCGCGACAATGAGGATGTGCATTCCAATAATGTACATACATCCACTGCCCCTCTCTCCAGAGCATCCCTAAATTGGGCCAAGTGGAGGGACTCTGTAATGTGTTCCTTTGCTGTAAGTCCAAGATGAACATGATGATCTTTATTTGGACAAGTATTCTGCCTCTGGCTTTGAGGTGTCCTCTAAGGTCATCTGTGTGTGTTTTCCTCTTTTGTCTCTTCTGAGCTCAGTTCTACCCAAGGTGGGTCACCTTCCTTCTCTGGCTTTCAATTATCTTTGTTGCTTTTATATTCTCATCTGCAATTTTAGTTGCTGCCCAGCAATTTGAATCAGGGTATTCAGCCCATGAGAGTTTCTAGAGAATGGTATCCTGGATAATAAGCACAGCTTGATAAGGCTCCACTTTCTGGCCCTATCACTTATGGTAGGGAGAATGAAGTACAAACAGGAAGCCAAATCCTAGTTTTTTTTTTTTTTTTCATGTAATTCTCCTTTTTGTTTCACTGAGTGCAAAAGCCCCATACATAGCCTTCATTTGTGTGAAGGACGTTTGACACTAACATTAAGATAAAAATCAGTCTTGTCCAAGAATAGATTAGAAGTTCATTTTGAAGATATCAAACCAGCATGTGCAAACCATCATTGTGGGGTTTGATTTTATGGATTAAAAAAAAAAAAACAACAACAGCAACTTTGTGACCTGTACAATCTACTTCTAGAAAGCACTTTCCACATATCTGACCTATTTGAGCTGGTATATAAAAATGCAATTTTTATTTGACAGTTTTTTATATTTTAAGCACTCCATGTTGACTTTTAAAAAAATTAGATGCCTTGCATTGTTGGCAGTGGTAGTTTGCAAACTAATAAAGAAAATAAGAGAGAAAATTAACTTGAAGCTGCAGAATATTTGCGATCAGAAGGTAAAGGAAGGAGATGCTGGAGGTGCTGTCCCCGCCACAGTTTCCCATTAGTGTTGGCAAAGGACCTAGGGTCTGACAGCAAAATTAAAGCCTGCTGCCCAGTGGAAAATTGGCCACAGAAAGCTTGATTTGGGGTAGCACTATGTCGCACGCCACTTATGCTAGAGCTCAATAGCTTGGTTTCATTCATAAGATTAATGTAGTGGTAAAGCTGCTGTGAAAATTCAGAGTGGCTCACCCATAGTGGGCAGTGCTTACAAAGCAGTGGACCCATTAAAGGAGGGGCATGCTCAAGAGAACTAATTTTTAATATGTTTATTGATTTCTATAAGCCTTTATACAACTATATATTGTATGTCAATATATCTCCCTCACCTCCCTCTTTTCTCTTTATTTCCTAGGAATTGTCATATCTACTGCCAGGTGACGTCACTTCGACTGCTAGGTCATACATGCCTTACATGTCTGTATAATATCTAGGAAGCATCAGTGAAAGCATATGATACTTTTTAATGTAATATTCTTTTTAAAAATAAGGTTTGGAATCTTGGTAGAGAACTTGCCCAGGAGTCAGCATTGCATAAGTGATGAGAGACTGGACAGGGTCACAGGGACCACTTTGTACAATGTCTATGCCACATTAAGACACACATTTGTAGCACCCATTTTTACTGTGCAAAAAGAGCAAGTTCCAGTAAGACAACCCAGGACACACACACACAGAGGAAATGGGAACTCAGAACAACTGAGAGAACTGCTCATGGTTACACAAGGAAGTAACCGCTAACATTGAACTTCAGACACGCTTGCCAGACTCCTACTATGTTAGTGGCTATAGACTAAAATAACATACCTGAACAAAGTGACTTGAGGGAGGAAAGGTTTATTTCGGCTCCTAGGGTCAGAGATTTCTATCAATGGAATTCCATGTGTCCTGAGTAATCACTGAGGCTAACTAAGAATGCCTCACCCAGGCCAACCAAGGGTGTCTCATCTAGGCCCACTAAGGATGTCTCACTGAGGCCAACCAAGGATGTCCTAGAGGCCACTGGACTTGTAGTTGGTGTCAAGAGTGAGGCTGGTCTTTTGAACTTCTGAACTCTGCTTTTTCCTTCAAATATATTTAATTTTCAGCCACTCACAGACAAGGGAAACTGTCAGGGACCTTAACCGTTATGTTGTCACTTCTAGGCTAGGAGACACATGGGCCATTGTTATGGACATTTCCTAAGGAAGAGGGAAAGGGGATTGTCACAGCTGCTGGGGAAGCAACTAACAGTCTCTACAGTAAACAAATGTGTCTTTTTTATCTTATCCTAAAGAAATAAATGTAAAATTACAAAGAAGCTCCTGTCATCTTGATTTTCCTGTGGATCACCTATGATTTCCACGAGGGACAGGGCAGCTTTTATCTCAGAGAACATAACTGGTAAGTTTGCCAACGTTCTTATCTATTTGGGGTCCAAGAAGCTTTGAGAAAAAAAACTTGATTGGCTATTCTCCCATGACTGATATTTCTACAAAATAAGGCCAACATTTCACAGAATAGACAACCAACAGAAGGCTCCCTTGGGGGTGTCTTTTCTCTACCAGGCACATGTCTCTTTTAGGCCTGGAGTCTCCCCCAATTTGCTTAGGCTTATGAATTGTTTCTAGAGATACAATGGCTAATGCAAGGTCAGTATTCTTTGAGTGACCACGTTCATCTATTGAGTACTATTATTTACTAGGCATCCAGCAGAAGCTTTGTGCTTATCATGAATGTTTAACACCTGTCCTTGAACAATTTGTGACACTTTTCCCATCACTGTGCCAACCATCACTCTTGGTAGAGAACCATTTTGGTCTAGACTTCACTGTTATTACTACATAAGATATTCTAAACCGTTATCAGGTCTTTACTCATTTCAATGAGAGTGTTTATACTGAGTCAGCTTTCCATCATAGTAAGAAAGACTGGGACACAAGCAACTAGGAGGATCCCACTCTCAGAAGAGTCAGCTTATTTGCACTTGGTTCTGTTGACTCTGGGTCCATGATGAGGCAAAACAGAGTGGGTCATGCCATAGCAGACAGGAGGCCTACACATATGCTTTTGGGGGTATACCCAGCGCCCTACTTCCTTCGAGTTTCTGCAACTCCTCAATAATTCCACCAAATTAAGAGTCTAATAATTTATTAGTCCATTGATGAGGTCAGAGTCCCCAAGACCTAATCACTTTCTAAAACCCTACCTCTTAACACTGCTGCATGGGTCTTTGAGGGGGGGCACTTTAGATCAAAATCATAATAGATCAATGGATTTCTTATACATTATTTATTAGATTTTTCCTGCTGGACACTTGCCATGTGTCATTGTGATTGTTTTTCCTCTCTGAATAGAATTTTTTTGAGTTTCAGAACACTCTAAAAATAAAATTTTCATCATTGTGTTTTTCAAAACAACTTCTCCTTCTTTCTAGAGAAGTGTGTGCCTGTCACATACTGTGCTTGAATTTGTAATGTAGCAAATAGGAAACCTGAGGAAACAGGAGAGGGTTTGTCCTTGAGACTTCAGGTGTGCTATTTCCATAACATGACATTATTTGAGCATGCCTAACACATTTTCTCCACTTCAGTCTTTTTAAGTCTGAAATGGGCATGGTAATAACTGAATGAGTGGTTGTATGGGTCACATGAGTTGATACCACAGAGACAATGAAAGCATAAAACAGTGTATATAGTCTGGATTTGGTGGCACATACTCATAATTCTACTGGAGAATTAGAGACAGGAAGTGGAAGGCTAGTTAACCTTAGCTACATACAGAGTAAACTGGAATCCACCTTAGGCTACAGATAAAAATCTCAAAGTCTCAAATCTCACAAAGAGAAATATTGTGTATGTTATTTTTTTATGTGTATTCTCAAAGTGTTTAGCACATTTGAACAATCTCCATAATGATGCACATTCAATTGTGTGTGAAAAACAGGATAAATATATCTCCAAAGGACTAGAGAGGGGTTTTGTTGTTTTGTTTTGTTTTTTAATTGAAAAGCAATCACTAAAATCTCATAAGTTTCATTGACTAGTCAAATATATGCAGGGAGAGAGAAAAGAAAGAAAAGAAGTAAAAAAAAAAACAAAAAAACCCTCTGTTTTACGATGTGAATGGTGATCAGGTCTTGGGGAGTATCACTGTGGGGTTAAGCAAGAAAATGGTGCTTGATTTTCTATTTCAGGGCTTCAGTGTCAGGGCAGTAATTAAGAAAAAAAAAAAAGGAGTTGAGCCCATGACTCTTCTCGCTTTTGTGAGACCCTCTGTACCTGTATCATTGTCAAGTACTGACACCCTTGTCTCTGACTCGCTTTCATTGTGCATATAGCTGTAGCGCTGTCTACAGTTTAGCTATTTCTTTGCAGGCAAAAGATTCCACAATGGTGTAATCAAGGAGGAATTGAAGCTAATTAACTATGGTTGGATTTTGATTCCCATTCAACTTTCTAATAAGAGCTTTAACAATTCAGTTCTGTAACACCGTGTGGGTGGGTTCTTCCAGCGTTCTCATGTACCTGTATGTGCATATAAAAATGTGAAAGCTGTTACATGTGGAAAGCTACCCTAGCAAGTGGTGAGATGTTGCAATTGGAATGCCGAAGTGATCAGCCACCTTTAGAAGCAGCACACTGATTACTGGGGTGGAGGTAGGATCTGTGGATTGCATTCTGCCTTCCAGCCCTTGCTCTTGAAAGTTACTCCTCTCTGGTTCCCAATCTTTCTAGCAAAATAAGCATGTTGGGTGGAAGTGTCTCCAGCGTCTCAGCTGTTTCCCCCTCCCACCTTGCGTCACTTCTGATCTCTGCCTGTAGCTGACTTCAGGCAGACTGGACATGTTCAGTTTCCAACTGTATGCATTTCTAATCTTTGTGCCAAAACATGACCAAAACAACTTCAAAAAAGGAAGGCTTTCTTTTGGTTTATGGTTTCAGAGGACTACCTAAGGTTGCCTGGCTGGTAGTAAGGTGAGCCAGGCAAGCCAGCCATCATAGGAAAGAGTTGGTGGAGAGTTGCTGTTCATAATAGCTAGAAAGGAGACAGAGAAGAGAGATAGGGGGCTGTTGCTAACTGGCTTTCTTCTCCTTTCCCTTTCATCCAAGTCCCTCGCTTGCAGGATGGTGTTGTCTACAGTTAGGTATTCCACATTATGTTTCTATCCTACATGCCAATCATCTCAGGAAACCACCTTATAGATACACCTTGGCATCTCTTACTAAAGTCAAGTGGTTAAGTTTTTAAGCATCATAGGCCATTTTCTCTTGTCTCCCTTCTACTTCCTGCTAATTTTACCTTTACTAGCACTGCTATTCCAAGAAAAGTTTCCCAGCAAATTAATAACAGACTCTCAGTACAGTATGAAGTGTGTATATTGTGTGGCATAAGGTGACCTCCAAATTTATTTCCCTGTGAAACTTTTGGCTGCCATCTTGTTTCTGGATAAGGTCTCTGCAAATATGACCAAACCAAGATGTAGTCACATTGCCTCAGAAAGGGTCTAAATCAATGGATATCCTTAGGAGAGCGAACTTTGCTTCTACACAGCGGAAGAAATGATGAACAGAATGAAGAAACATCCATCCTACAGAATGAGGGAAAGTCTTCACTTGCTAGTTCCACATCCATGCAATAAAAGACCAGACCAGCCAACAAATGGGCTTGTCAGTGAACAGCTTACAAAAGAGATTAAAATAGCCAACAATCACACATATGAAAACATTTATAACCTCACTAGCCATTAAAATGAAATTTAAAACCACATTGAGATTATCCTTTACCCTAGTCAGAATGGTATTTATAAGAAAACAAGTAACATGCAATGTTTGTGTCGCTGTGAACAAAAGGGAATGCAAGATTTGTATTTCTATTGGGAGAAATGTGGAGGTTTCTCAGAAGACAACAGCACTTTGATTTGACCCAGCCATCTTTCAGGTATTTACTGGAAGACTGCAACGTCACTGTATCACAGAATCACTGGCATATCATTGATTATTGCTGCATTATTCACAACAGCAGAGGTATGGAGCTATCTCAGATATCCAATAACAGAAGACGGGATATGGAACGTGTTCTACACACATAATGGAAAAATTTCCACCCCTAAAGAACAATGCTAATATCATCTGCAGGAAAATAGATGCAACTGGAGATATTCAGATCAAGCAAAGTCAGTCTCTGAAAGACAAACCTAGCACATTTTTCTCATATTCTGTTCCTAAATTTTATATAGTCACATAAAATCATGCGTATTTGGATCAGGTAGTAGTAAAGTGGAATTGTCTAGGTGAATGAAAGGGCCCGGAGGATGAGAGGAAGGCAGGGTAAGAAGAACAAGGCAGGAGAGGAATATACGCTACCTAGAATATATGCTCTTGAGAAAAACTTGAAAACCTAACTAAATAGTAAGAGGAAATGTATTTTTTCACAATGAGAGTTTTTAAAGTATATGACAATTTGGGGACTAAATAAAGGTACTGTAACAAACAGCAGACAAACCCCAAGTAACTGCCCAGTTCTCTTATAAAATCTAGTCATCAAAGGCAAAAGCAGCCGCTGTACCCAGAAGGCAGCTCCAGAGCATTACAAAGTGAAATTCAGTGAGGAGCCACAGAGAAGCAACATGATGGATGGCATTGAGACAGAGCCTTGCATCTCAAGGGCAAGGTGTAACCTTCTCAACATAACAAACATCAGTTGAAGAGGAGTCTGGGTATTGGAGATCAGGATGCCATGCTCACCTGACTGTCTGACATGCTGTTTCATCAGGCTCGGGATGCTCACCAGAGTCATCCACACATGGTGGTGAAGGTCAAGGTGGTTGCTGCCATGGAGAGCTGGAACTACACTGGTGACTGAAAAGATGTCATTAGTTCATAGAGTGTAAAAGAGTCATGGTATATTATTACATGTTTCAAGAATATAAAAGATATTTTATGATTAGCCTATAATCACTATATTACATTTTATAAATAATATCAATGAAGTGGTAACAATGATTTGCAAGCAGCTAGTCAGGATTGTAAGAAACTGTGTAGTGGTGAATGGAGAAGGCAATGGGATTTGAAAACAAAGTATTACAGACTTCCAAACCAGAAACCAAAAGGATATTGAAGCTTTTGTTTCTAAAAGCTCAAGTGTCAATCTTCTAAGCCCACCTAAAATAGTCTTGCCTACTAATCCTGACTGTGAACTCTGTCCATAGTAATTGCTCTCTCTTCTGATATGACCTCATGAGGAGGGGCCATTGTGAGGGAGCCTGAACCAGCAGCTATAAGAGAAGATGTGCCAGCCTGGCTTTTTGTAGGCATTTTGAGAGGCGCTCTGGTTGGTGCAATTACTTTGATTACTACGTAGCGAATTTGTGTGTGTGTGTTTTGCTTTGGGGTGTTTTTTATCTTGTGTCTTTTGGTTTTTGCTGTGTGTATTAGAGAGGAGGACTTTGTTTTATTTTACATTTTATTTTTATTTAATTATTTGGGTAGCCTTGCTACCAATAATGTGTGGTCCAAAGGGTGAATTGACAGCAGAGCCCAGCCTTGTGCCCAATCTCTCATATGAGACTCTTGCGGCACAGTATACCATCTTGAGGACCATCGGCCAGGGAAACTGCGCTCAGGTGAAGCTGGCCCACCATCGCCTCACAGGCGCAGCAGTAGCGATCAAAATCCTTCTGAAGGGGAAGCAGCAGAACTTCCCAATTAGATCTGAAGTGGGGATAATGAAAAAGATGAACCACCCCAACATCATCTCACTGCTCCAGGTTATTGAAACAGAACAGAACATCTTTCTGATCCTAGAACTGGCTGATGGACGTGAGCTATGGGACTGGATTCAACAAGTTGGCTACCTGAAGGAGGGCATGGCCCAGAAGATATTCAAACAGATCGTTCGTGCTATGTGCTACTGCCATGACCAAGGCATAGTACACAGAGACCTCAAACCAGATAACATCATGGTAGATGCTACCGGCAAAGTCAAAATTATAGACTTTGGCCTGGGTGCCTTAGTCAGACCCGGGCGGAAACTTTATAGGTTCTGTGGTGCGTTACGATTTAGTGCCCCAGAATTCTTCTTGCGCCAACCCTATGATGGCACCAAAGTAGATACCTGGAACTTGGGCGTTCTTCTATATTACATGGTGACTGGGACCCTGCCATTTGAAGGTGCCACCTTTCAAGAGCTTGGAAGTAAGGTTTTGCTGGGACAGTATGATACTCCCTCCTACCTCTCACAAGAGCTGCGGGACATTATCCGCTGCTTATTAACTGTAAACCCTATGGAGAGACCAACACTGAAGGACATTATGGAACATCCTTGGCTCAAGACAGGAGATGAGGCTTCATTAAGCTATTGTGATAAGATAAACCCTAGCTGCTTGGACCCTGCAATCATGGCAGCCATGGCAGATATGGGGTTCAACCCACGTGACATCCAGAACTCCTTACTCCATAGGTTGTTCAATGAACCCATGGCAACCTATGGCCTACTGCAATGCCAAGCACGCAAGCAGCGTGGCTTTACTAGCCAAACCAAGGCAGTACAACCAGAAATGACACCTTCTTCTACTCCCACAGATCCTGCCACCTTCCCTTCCTGCCAAAAGAGTTCAACTGATGTGCCAGCCCTTCAAGTCTTTCTCTCATTAGCCTCGAAAACTGCCTCTGCAAGGGATAGCCAACAGGTAGGGAAGAGGCGTAGAAGAAGTGTCACAGTGCCTATGATTGACTCTCACTGCTCACAGAAGAGGACATCCGCTCATGGCACTGTCAGGGACCCCACAGGGACATACCACGCTGGGACTGTAGACAAAATTCGTCGTGCATGCAGGGACTGGAAGAGGTGGACAAGGAGGATTGGGGCCCGTCTATTACAGAGCTTCTGCTGCCTGCCATGCAAGAACAGAAGAGTAAAGCCCCAAAGGGAGGGATAGCAGGAAAATACAAGAAGCCAGAGGCCAGCCAGAGGCCAGCCAGAGGCGCTGAGGTCCTGTCAATTATGAGGTCATGGCATTCTTGAATGGGCTCAAACAGCCACTGAAAGGGACCCAGAGGCCTGGGTGGAGCCAGGAGAGAGGCAGTGAGAGGGCTCAGGAGTCTTCCGGTGGGTTCTATTCAGCAGGGATGTGGGCAAGAGAGTGGCCTTCCACAGCATCCGGATTCCAGGCCTGAAAGTGATCCAGAAGATAGACACCTTTCTGTCTGCCTAGAATCTTGTTAGACTGTGTCCCTGCTCTGCTCCTGTATGCTGTAATAATGTTTCTCAAGTCTATTTTCACTTTTTTATAATAAAATTGATCATAAAGACTTTTTTTTTAATCTTTTATATAATAAAGTAGAGACAGGATATCATGCAATGATAGAGATCTGGATGAATGGTGTGTCTATGCGCTGGTTTGCTGACAGCCTCTAGAACTTAAAAAAAAAAGAGAAGAAAAAGTAAAAAGCAAAGGATTACCCCCATTCAGACATTAAGGTGGGCATTGTCTTAATTTGTTACCTGTTATTGGCATGGAGGTCCAGCCTCAGACCCCACCCCTGATTTCCCTGGTAACACCAATTTTAAGAAAAGGAAGAATAATTGCCCCTCAAATCAAAATTTAAAATAACACATGAAAGTGTGTGGAGAAAACAGGGTTATTTTGAGGTTCATTAAGGAAAAGCTCCCTTTGTGGCTAAGAATAGAATGTGAGTTCTACCTCTGGCCCTGGGGCAGAGATGTAACATTCTAAGCTGCCCAAAGCATATATTTAATGGACCTGAACCTGAAGGCATGTTGCCCTTTCTATATGTTCTCTGAATGCTATCGAAAGTCCTAAGCATGCTTGCATTGATTTTATCCATTGCTCTTTTGGACCCAAAGTGAACAGAGCATGACTATTTCTTATCTTTCACCTATTTCAAGCTGTTCAAAGCTTTAGCATGCCTGCCCTATTTTTCTTTCAAACAGTAATAAAATGGTAATTAAGCTTCTGAGTTGTTCTTAAAATGTTTTTCTTATCATGGTGTACAAAAGGGAACTCCACTATCCAGCAATGTGCTAGTTACAGGTTGTGTTGTATTTTGTCTCAGCAGATATTTAATGCACAGAAGCACTTGGACACTTCATTTCTCTGACTCTTGTCTGTGTGTCCAGAGCACCTACTGGCTAGGTGATGGATGGCTCAAGCATCTGCATCTGAATGACCTCATTTGAGTGAGGCTTGGGAGATGAGTTGACTGGCTTCAGAGAGCATTAGGGCTCAGAGGAATATTAAGGATCAAACCAGCTCCCAGCATTTTACCTGGAAGGAGAAAAGGGTGCCTGTGCATTGTGTTGTCTGTCCATTGAACCTTGTGTTTCTGTTACATTCATATTCAGTGAAGATTTTATGTAGTTAATTCATTTTTAAACCTCCCATTCCCATGATGAAGCAGATGATTTTTGATTTTTGGTGAATTATGTTCAACAAACCTGTAAGTTGACAATGTCTGGGCTCCCTGGTCCCCACCCATATATCTACAGTGTCCACCTGTAGTGTCTACAGTCAAAGAATAACCATGGTGCTGGTTCTGGATGTTTTCCATTAAATTCTGTAGCTACCCCCTAAGCAACTACTCAAATAGGCAGTTACCAGTAGCGATTCAGCTGCAGTGGTTATAGCCAGGCAGGAATTCTGTTCCTGCAGGCACCAGCTCTATCACAGTTGCTAAGGGGAACCTTATCTAGATCTCTGTCCCTCTGTGGAACTCACGATTCAAAGGCTGAGGTGAAAATCTCCTCAGAGAGGCTGAATACAAGTAGCTAACCTCTCTTAGCTCCTGTCTTCGCCAAAAAAGGTGTCCTTCTGCTGAACTCCCACTTAAGAACTCTAGCTCCGCACCAGTCTTCCCTACCACTTCCAGTGAGGAAGACAAAGAGGATTGGGCTGAGTCAGAGGGAAAGGGGAGATTACCTTCAGATCATAAGAGACAGGAGAATGTGTAAAGATTCGGTGTTCTTTGAGCCCAGCCTGGAAAGAGCTGGTAGGACATGATTCCACGTGTAACCCAGACCACTTTATCTTATGCTGCTATCTGTTTTCCCTCCATCCTGGGGACTGAAACACAGGCCCACACTCCAAGTAATGTTGATATTAATCTTAAAAGCTCTATCCAAGATAGAGAAGCAAAGCATTGTCAAGGAAAAAAGATCCAAACACTGCCGTTCATCTGTCACATCGATTTCCTGGGCCTTCAGTTCATCTGTAGAGGCAGTGAAATCTTATAAGGATGTGTTTATTTCTTCAGAATACTGTACAACCTCAGCATGCAGGAGGTTAAGCCTGTGACATCATCCCAAACTGGGGAACTGGTAGCATGGATTTTATCATTCAAAAACTAACTATGGCAGAGGAAACAAAAGCCATAGTCCTAAAGGTGTTTTTCCTTGCCTTCTGCTGGCATAATGCATGGGACTTGCAAGGCAGAATGTGTTTGTGTGTGTAGAAGGAGGTATGTGTATGTATTCATGTGCATACATGTGCATGGGAAGACTAGAGGTCTGTGCAGGTGTCTTCCTCAATCACTCTCCTTATTTTTCATAAAGATTTTAGTTTTAAGTGGTGTGTGTGTTCCGCAAGTCTATACTCACAGTGGTAAAAGATTGTATTGGACTCTTTGGAGCTATAGTTGGAGGTGGTTGTGAGAAACCTCACATGGGAGCTGGAACCTGAATTTGGGTCTTGTTGAAGAACAGCAAAGGCTCTTAGCTTGTGAATCATTTCTCCAGCACCATAGCAGGCATTTCATTAACTGAAGATTTATTTTGCTAATAATGGGAAGTTGTAGCATGAAATGAAATGAACAATAACTTGAGATGGAGAGGAGCTCGTAGTGCTGACATTTTGACAGTAGGCTTTTGCTCTTGGCTCTGTCTTGCGGAGGACACAGCCTTCTCTGTTTTCCTCTGGACACCCTCTTTCATTTGCTAGCCATCAGTTCCTAATGTCCTCATGTGTTAGATAAGGAGCATTTTAGCTCGCTTTTCCCGTTCATCCCCAGTTAACTTCTAGTCTACTTATTTATTCATCTGGTTTGTGCAAACTGTTGCTTTTTGCTAATTGGACCCTCAGTAGGTGAGAAATGCGATTGTAGAACATGGGAAGTTCCAGATATGCTTTACTTCATTCCCATGGGAAATGCTTTATGTTTCGTTTTTATAAGTGCGTTTCCTTATTAGCTTATAATAAAATTATTAAGGCAGAGTTCAGGGTGTCCTTTAGAGACAAAAAAGGATCTGATATCTTTCCCCTCCATCTTTTGGACAAGATGCAATATCTATATATTGTTTTTGTTTTTCCACACTGGTGCCATAAACAGAAAAGGGCAAAGACTTTACACCTCTCCTACTCAGAGCAAAGCAGGCCTGATGTGGATCCACGTTTTCTAGCCACTGGTGAGAAGTGAGAGACCATATCTTAACTGTCTTCCTTATGCATGGAAAAATTATGATCCATAGAAAACTCATTGTCTCGAGTCTGCCCCTCCTGTGTATTGCATATTAGTCTCTGGCCTCTCATTGTTTTGAGTTATTTGACAGCTTTTTTAGTTGTAAATAACTAGTAGTAATCTAAAATAATTCCTATTTACTCAATGCGCTAAAATTGTTTGCACCGAAGGTCTGTGCAGCAGTGCTTCTTGGCTGTGGAAGGAGCCAGTCTTGCCTCCAGTTGCAGACTCACTTCCACTTTTCAGACATGAATTTCTGAGGTGCTAGCAGTCTGCTACTTGCCTTACAAATTGTCAGAGTTTCATTCTGTTTCTGTGATAAAAACACTCTGTCCAAAAGCAACTTTAGGAACCAAGTATTTATTTCATCCTACCCTTCTAGCTCATTATCTGTCATCGAGGGAAATCAAGGCAGGAACTCAAGCAGGAACCTGATGCAGAAACAACAGAGGAATTGTGCTTGCTGGCTTTCTTGGTGTATAGTCAGCTAGCTTTCTTATATAGCTCAATGCCAGCCGCCTAAGGGATGGTGCTGCCCATAGTGGGGCTAGGCCCTCCTGCACCAATTAACGATCAACACAGCCCCCTACAGATATGCCCATGGGCAACCAGACATAGGCAGTTCCTCAGAGGAGACTCTCCTCTTAGATAACTTTAGGTTATGTCAAGTTGACAGTGCTAACTAGGATACTCATTAACAATTAAATTCTCCAGCATGTTTTAATTTTCATCTGCATGATTTTACCTTTTTAGAAAAATTATACTTTAGCAGTTTTCTTTGTTGCCTAGGACAAACACTGTTGTAAGGCGGCTCATAATAAGTGTTGTGGCATGAATGAAAAAATAAAACCATGTAACACTGTGTCATTGTTATCCTGTGAGTGCATGTGAACATTAACAAGTTTGTACTTGGCTGCTACTATTTAGTCATTGTCAATATTAGTGATGACTTAGGATTTACCCAACCAAGAGCCATTCCATTTGGAAACATAAAAATTGGCAAAAATAAAAATACATAAAAGCAATGCATAAAGGGCCACCTCACAATGTCTTTGCAGAGAAATCTCTATCAATACTCAGTTGCGATCCTTCTGATCTTTTACATTACTAGTGATTTAACAAGAAGTATCAGTATATCCAAGTATATCCTCTAGCTACAGCAGTCAAGCAAAAGCAAAAAAGTTCCTGCCCTCCAGGATCTGACATTTTAATTGTCAGGAAGGGCATAAAAATACACAATTAAATTGGCAAAGTCCCAACCCATATATCAGCTGCAAACTTTAAGACCTCCTCCCTCCCACACACATACAATAGGTGCATACATTTGAAGCTTGGATGTTCTACCTTGCCTCTGCCGCCTAGCTTCATCTTCCTCCTAGGAGAACACAGAGGAATTTTTGTCTGGTAGGATGGCAAACAAGAAAGGCATTCTCTAAGTTCAGGCTCATCATGGTCCCTTTGATCTGCCCTTCAGGATGGTTTTATGATTTCCACACACTCTGTATGGTGTGTCCTCCACAAACAAGCAGAGCCATCGAATGAAAACATAAAACTCGCCACATTATACCCCTGCTTTAAGCCCTTCTAAGGCTTTCCATACCACTTAGGATCAAATGGGGACTCGGACATGGCTTTCAAGGCAACTCTCTATCATCTTAATGTTATTTGCAGCTCTGCCTTCACGTAGTGAGTTTCCAAAACTATAGTGCCCATCTGTTGTGGGCTGACTGTGAAATGACCGCATAACCCAAGGTCTTGCACACTTTGGTCTCTACTTGACAATGCTTTTTAAAAGCATTGTGGAGCTTTTACCAGATGGGGCCTAGCTGGAAGAAGTGGGTTGGTGGGGAAGGCATTTGAGATTTGTAACTTAGGTTCGTTTTCTGCCTGAATTCTCTCTGATTCCTGGCTGGACTGTACCTTCTTGAGTTTGCCTTCTGTTGTCATACTAAAACACACTGAGGAAAAGAAACTTAGGAGACAGGAGGGTTTATTTTATTTTACACATTGTAGTACAGGGAAGTCAGGGCAGGAACCCAAGCCAAGAACTTGAAGCAGAATCCATGGAGGAATACTGCTCATTAGCACATCCCAGACCCATGCTTCTATAGCCCAGGCCTTGCTGCCCAGGAAACGGTACCATCCACAGTAGGCTGGGCTCTCCCATATCAACAATCAAGACGAACTCACACAGATGTGCCCACAAGCCAATGTGATCTGAGCAATCCCTTAAGCGAGACTCTTGTGAGGTGGCTCTAGACTGTGTCAAATTGACAGTTAAAGCTAGCTGGGACAGTGGCCTTGTCATCCTGTGTCTTCGTTGCTCTGCTGGGCTGAACCCTCTAAACCATGAGTCAAGACAACACTCTCCCTTGAGTTGTCTGAGTTCTTTTGGTCACAGGGTGAAAAATTCACTAGGGCAGCACCCAGAGCCTTTGTGCTAGTTGCTCTTTCTTCCCAGTATGCTTTCAGGATTCTGTAAAGCCCATTCTTCTCTCCATTCCACATTTCACTTACCCTGTGGTAAGTAGCTGGCCTCCCCTTTCTCATCATTTCTTTCCATTTTAATTCATTTGAAAAGGTGCACATCCTCTATGATTTCTTGATTTTCTCTTTTCCTATTTGTCTTCTGTGTCTCTTCATGAAAATACAAAGTTTGAGATGGACAGATCTTGGTCACTGTATACCCTTACTTAGTGTCCATTATAGAGTGTGGCACATAGTAGGTAATCATTAAATAGATGTGAGTCAAATAGATGAATTATGTCATATTTTCTCCACCACAGAATAGAGGGCAAATGTGCTGATTAACTTTATGCATCAACAAGGTGCCTCGTTGGATGTCTAGATACCTAGTTAAACATTATTTTTCAGTGTGTTCCTGGGAGTCTTTCTGGGAGAAATTAGAATGCAAATTGATGGAGACACTAACAAAAATTGACCTCCTTAATGTGATCAGGCCTGAAAAGAATCAAGACGAAGGAATAAAACTCTTTCGTTTCACTCTTTGAGTTAGTGATTTGATCTTTTGAACTTTCTGTTATTGATTCCCAAGTCATCAGCCTCAGCTTGAAATCTACACCATTGATTCTCCAGTTCCCAGGCCTTGGAGCCTATCAGCAGCTTTCCTGCAGCTCCAGTCTTCAGGGAGAAGCCAGTACCTTACAACAAACTTTTGGATAGCTACATATTGCACACATAGCATATAATATACGTGGTATATGGTACATATTTGCATATTGTATGCCTTTGTATGTTATGTACATTATACTCTTTATTGTATGAATATGCATGATCATTTCTGCTTCTCTTGGGAACTGTGACTAACTGATCTGGTTCTCTTTGTACCAGCTGTTATGTTATGATAATGCACATACCCTGTATGGCAGCAGATGGCGGTGGGTGGGGGGCCCTTTGCCCCATATAGGTGTGGTGACAGGTGGCTATGAAGACACTTAGACTGAACCCATGTGGAGAGATTTTATTATTATGAAGAGAAGGAGGATAGATGGATGGATGATCGATAGATAGATAGATAGATAGATAGATAGATAGATAGAAGGGAGGGAGAAATGGGAGGGTCAGAGACGTGCACCCTCTGGTAGAGTGGGAGAGGGAAGGATAAGAGAGGAGGGGCCCAAGGGGGAGAGCCTTTCTAAGTGGAGCTTGGTGTCAGAACTCTTGGTGGAAACAGGCTAACTGCTATTGGCCAGGGTTTCAGGAAGTGGGACAGAGGCCCTAACATGTCTCACCTTTTGATTTTATAAAAAGGTGAATTATTGATGGCAAGTGGGCGGGGGGGATGAGAACACAGAATTCTCTCTTTAGAGAGCAGTTCTTTAGACTGCTTCCTGTGAAACTGGGATGAAGTAGGGCATGGGATCATGATAGGAGGTGGGAGTGAAGAGGCATCCAGCTAGTTGTCATCTTGGGGACCTCTGGCAATCTGTCCCTTGGAGGACCTGAGAAGGTATGTAGCTAGAAGAAAAGAATAGATTATTAACTTTGGCCCTATGAACGGGGCTGTCCATGGGAAGAGTGATAACTGTTAGAAAGAATGGAATGGAAAAGTGTCCTGATTGAACAGAAGAGGCAAGGGTGAATGAAAGAGACCTAAGAGCAGATGTGCCCTTCATCGAACGTCCTGGAAAACCAGGTTCCAGTTGCTGGGCAGGTGTCTGCTTGAGTCTGAAGAGGTGGGCCAGCAGTGAGGTCTCAGGGACTTGTCGAGGTGGCAGACTAGATTGAGGAGCCAGCCCTGTTGTCTGGCAGGAAGGTTGGGCCTGTGCAGGAACCTGAAAATGAGCTGGAACAGATTTACATTTTGGTGTATCTTAGTAAATGTCATAGCTTTGGGTTAGAAGGTATGAACATTTTTCAGGGCTTGGTCTCAGCCCAACGAAACACATCTTTAAATCTGTAACCGAACGAAATTTACTAAATGAAAGTGACCGAGCAAGAGAAGGAAGAGGAGGGGTGGGTGCTTCTACATTCTCTCTAATGTTAAATTTTGGTGCAAGGTGAGTTGTGTGAACTGTGTCCATTAGCTCTAATAGAATAAAAATGGTGACCTTTATATAGAAATCTAAGAAGGTACTAAAGCAAAGCCTAGTTGTCAAATGGCAGAGTTCTGAGAGGAATAAATTAGACCTGAGTTAGCAATCAAAAGTGACAGAGATTTTACCTGCTGGCCACTTGAACATCTATATCTCTATGGTCATTGAGGGCAGAGGTCTCAGAACAAGTCCATCTTCGACTCCTAGGCTGTCAGGCCTCAGGACATCTGACAGTTGGTAGGAACTCACGAGGAAAAAAAGCCTACCTTGTCTAGGTAAAAGTGAGGCCATGAATTTCCCAGAGTCCTATTGTCCCCCATCTGAAGGGGGCCTTGGCAGCAGGTGCGCCGAGAGGCAACTTTCATACAATAGCTGGCATTGCCATCTTGGAGAAAGTTCTGGGTGCAGGTTCTTCTTTGTCCATTGATCTTCTCAGAGGTATAGGATGCTGTCAGGAGCTGGCATGTCTGTCACGAAAAGTCTTTAAACAGAACATTTTAAATGCCATATTCTGCTACTCCCTGAGCATTTGGGAACTGTCTATTAGGCATGAATGACTGACCATCATACCTGTGTTCTCGAATAGTCTCTGATATTTTAGCACCTTTTATATTTGTAAATCTATTAATTAGCAACTTTGCGCCCAGGAGTTTGCTTTGACCTTGTGTTTTGACCTTGTCTTTCAACTTGTCTGGTGGGGTAAGGGACAAAGTGTTCTTTTCTATAACTGCCTCAAGCTGAAACGGGCCATTGTTGTCAGGGCCCAATGAGGTTGAAAGGCTATTTGAAGGCAGAGAGGGTTTTTTATTATTAAAACTGTTCTTAAAAAGATTTAAAATCTCTCAGATGTCCTTCTATAATATTAAAATCATGACCACAAATAGTAAAGTTTAGCTGCCAGAGTAAGGTGTCTAAAGTCTTTGAGGTATATGCATGTAGGCAGGATTTAGAAGGTAGTGTATACACTAGGAAAAAGACCGCAACCTCAACAGAGCATTGTGGGAGGGCTGGTCAGATCTGCTAAGTGAGAGTCTGATCACATGATCTTTGCCGGAAGGAAAAATGGAGTCTAATCACATGACTTTAGCGGAACCTCCCGCACACCATTGTGACACTGCAGGGGCCAAGATAATCAAGCATACAATCAGTAAAGAACCTAGATGCAGGAAATCTGTCAAAAGCAGGTAGACCAAGGACAGAGGACCCAGAAGCTTGGAACTAAACCCTGGGTCTCTCAGAATGGGAGTCTGCTGCCGAGGGCCCCTGCAGTGTCACAGTGGTGTGCGGGTGGGTACGCAGTCACCATGCCATGAGCACAGCAGTGGGGAGCAGGCAGAACAGGTAGGGGTGGAAGTGAGCACCCAAAACTTTGTTTTGAGAAAGCACTGTCCGTCCTCAGCTGGCCTACAGGTGTGGGCAGGGCCAAAATGAGAATTCCTTAGCTTAGGTGAAGTCAGATACTGAGGCCATGGAATGGCCTCAGATGCTTCAGTCCTCTGAGGCATCCCCTGGGGTAAGCATGGGCTGACATATAACCAAGCAGTCGCACCCGCCCAGCAGGGGACATCTTCCAAAGGACTGGAAGTGGAAACAAAAAGCAAGACCTCAATTATGGTCAGAAATGAATGTCAGATGCAAATGGGAACCTGCAGACCGGGAATTCATAGGTTGAAGGGTCTCTGGGAGTCCTAGGGAGCTGATGATCCTGGAAAAAGCACTAAGAGGAGTTCCTGTTGAGTTCTCTGAACCAATGTTACCTTATAACGTGTATACCCTGTGTGGCAGTGGATGGCTAGGGATGGGTAGCCCCATGCCCCATGCCCCACAGTTACTGGCGGCCATGGAAACAGACTGGACCCACATGAAGAAGGTATTATTATGGAAAGAGGGAGAAGAGATAAATGGAGGAGGGAGGGAGGGAGAGAGAGAGACAGAGACAGAGACAGAGACAGAGAGAGAGATTGACTGGCAGGGTGGGAGGGAAGGACAAGAAGGTGGTCCAAGGTGGAGAGCCTTTTTAAATGGAGTTTGATGTCAGAAGTCTGGGCCAGGGTTTCAGGAAGTGGGATAAAATCCTAACACCAGCTATGGTTTGCAGAAGCCATTGCAAATAGAACTTGGAGAGACTTTGGTTCTGAGATGCTAGCATTCATATCTTCTAGCCTGAGTGACACCTCTGCCCCACCCCCAGTCTAGTCAAAGCTATTGATCTCCAAGTGTGGCTCAGGTTTCACAGTCCCAGCTATAATTAACCACCAGAGCCTTGCAAAGCTTTCCTGAGCTAAGCTGGAGTGAGCAACATTTGTAAACAGCAGTAGTGCCAGGAGAAAGAACTCTTTGTGTATGTGTGTGATTGTCAAGTGTGTTTTAAGATTCAAAGGAATTATACTAAAATAAATACCCCAGGGTTCTTTATTGTGTCTGGAGAGAGAGAGAGAGAGAGAGAGAGAGAGAGAGAGAGAGAGAGAGAGAGAGAGAGCGCACTTTCAGTGAGGCAGAATTCTAGAAGAACAAAACCATACAGTGAGGCCCATTTTTCATCTGTCAGCTACATGCTGGTATGGAGCTAGAGAGACAGGCTATAGAAGCCAGGGCATCTAACATTTACAGGATAGACATGGCCAGGCCTGCCTTCTCAGTGAAGACAAAATAAAGCTTGAAGTTAATTCACTTAGTCATCCATCCATCCATTTATCCAAGAACTATTTCTAGTTCTCTGTGCATGTACATATCTGTGCATATGTGTGCACATGCATGTGGAAGCTGGAGGTTGTTTTCAGAATCGCATTGAGTATTTTCCCCAGTTCCTGTACACCTATTTTGTTTGTTTGTTTGTTTGTTGTTTGGAGACAGGGTCTCTCACTCAGCAGGAGCTCACCGATTCATCCAGACTAACTGACTAGCAAGCCTGAGGGAATGTCCTATCTCTGGGGGTTACAGGGATATATCAGCCCTCTCTCCACAGCTTTTAATGTGGGCTCTTGTCTGATAATAAGGTTTATCATGGAGGAGCTAAGGCATCAGGAGCAGGAGGCAAGACAGTCTCTCTAACATTTGTTCTAAATTATCTAAGATGTATGAACAGATTATTAGAGAAGCAATATACTGAATGTTCAGTTATCTGCACTGAGTCAAAGAAAGAAATCATTATGGAAACAATTGAAGGTCCCTGTGTGTCATTACAATCCTCCTCCCAAAGGGACTAGTACTATTCTAATTCAAATGGCCATGCTTGTCTTGAGATTATAGTTCATATTTCTCTTCTTTGCATATACTCTTACCTTGGAAATATCTGGTCATAGTATATTTTTTTTCCAAGGGAAAAAAATGATAAAAAGTTACCAATTTTTAAAAACTCTGTAAAGGCAGAAATCATGTTCCTTTGGGAAATTAATAAACAGTTGCTTTTTCTTTTCCTTGTGGCTCCTCCGACCCTAACATACCAGTCTGTCCCTCCCAGGCAGGCTTTCCTCATCTAGGCTGGTCGAACAGGAGACCCTTTTGGTCCTCAGTGTTGGTTGATGGTCAAGTTCCTGGTGGGAATTTGTCCTTGATTACTTGCTACTCTACAGGCACCATGTTCTTTTTAATGACACTGACCAAGGGCAGAGATGGTCCCTGGTTCAACACAGGCAGCAGGGAAGAAAGTCATTCGTATGCATTTTCAATACAAAAACTAAAATGAAGGTGAAAGTTTTCTCTTGAATATTTTATGATGTGTGTCTTAGTCAACTTCTGTATTTGCAAAGACTAAGGAAATGAATATTTCATATACGTACAGAGGAAGGAGACAAGGAAGGATGCTTTCTCTGCTCTGCTTTGGAATCTTTAGGCTGCTGCTCTGTCTCTGCGGTGATGGCAGGAGCTACCTCAGCCTCGAACTCAGCCAGACCTGAGCTCTGGCTCTGTTGTTGATGAATGGCATACAGAGGTTTAAGACCCTCTTCTGAAAAATGGGATAATAATAATAACAGCTTCATAGCTTCACAGCATTGCAAGGAAAAGCCCACAGAATCATCTCAGTGTATTGGTGAAAGAAATATCAAGAACTTTGCTTGCCCAAATAGTCTCTCAATTTGCTTTTCTGGGTGTGAGGGTAGAGCAGATGTATCCAGCGGAAAACCTGGGAAGGATGTTTTTCATTTAGACAGACTGGTTTGAGACAAAAGGAGCCTGAAAATTTAAAGTGCCTTCCCTCTCTTGGTTTCAGTAGAGAATGTTTGTGTGTACTAATATAAAACTAAGCCCAAGGTTGGTTTTCTCATAGAAGATGAGAGGTTCTAAAGGTGAAAGAACCCAGGAAAACAAGGAGATTGTCTTTCAATGAGTGTACCTGGCTCTTAGAAGCTGTTTAGGCTTGACTGTTTACTGGCCCTACAAGGTACTGAAATCTGAATAAACACCTGGTATCTACCTCATTCTGTTGCTTCTTTTGCTCTGGGGCTACCACCTGCTCAACTCTCTAGGTGGTTTTTGAACCATTTACGGGGTGTCTATATGGAAACTCTTTTTTGTGTCCTTCAAGGCTAAAGGCACAAAGAATGACTGAAAGATCTATTCTAGTTTCATTTCTGTTGCTGTGACAAGATGACCTGACATGAAGAAGCTAAGGGGAGAAAGAAATTTATTTCAGTTCACATTTCCATCTTGCAGTTATCACTGTGGGGAAAGTCAGGGCAGGAGCTTCGAATGGCTACTCATATTGTATTCACAGTCATAAGCAAAGACAATGAATGCACACACTCACCTGCTTGTTGCTTATGCTTAGCTTGATTTCTCAACTCCTACATATTTCGAGTTGCCCTATCTAACCAGACACTGGGCTGAGTCTTCCAACATCAGTGGACTTAAAATAATTCCATAGGCCAATCCAATGTAGATAAATTCTCATACAGTAGTAGGGTTTCCCCTAGGCCCATAACCCATGTAGTGGTTTGAAGAATGGCCCCAAAGGAAGTGGAAAGAAGTGTTTGGAAGGATTACAAGGAGGTGTATGTAGCTCTCAGCTACGGCTCCAGCAGTATGTGTACTGCTATGCTTCCTACCATGATGATAATGGACTCGAAGTCTCTGAGACTAAATAAGGCCCTAATTAAATGCTTTATTATTATTATTATTATTATTATTATTATTATTATTATTTTGAGTAAGAGTTGTTGTAGTTATGGTCTCACTTCACAGCAATAGATCAGTGGCTAAAATGGCCTGTCTTAGTTTTTTTTGGCCACTTTAGCATTGTGTTGACCTTAAATCCACTGTTTAAAAAATGGTTGGTTAGTCCCATAACATTGTACCACAGTTGCGCCAGTCCATTTTGCATGCAAGCTGTTGTTGTAGGTTGTAGGGTTTGTAGCTGGGTACTCTTGGTTACTTTTTTTTTTTCCTTCTTTATTTTGTATTTATCAAAAAAACAGTAAAAAGAATTTAAAAAATGTGGAAGAGTTAACAATAACTATACAGAGGATAATAATCATAAGCATGACTTATCAAAGGTGGAAATGCAAATAAGATTGCTACACATATATTTTCTTTGTGTTCAGCTTTCCCTCTGAATTTTTTTTCCATCCCTGTATATCCTTATTCAAGGTCTCTTCCCCCTCCCACCACATCTGATCATTTTTCTTCTCTGCAACTCCCCTTCCCCTCCCTTGGCAGGGAGCAGACAGTCCTATGGTCCCACTGGCCCAATAATGCTTGGATCCGTCTTCACTCCCGGCCAAATCCAGTTTTGTCCCCCCTCCCTCAAGAGTGAGTCAGGTGTTCCTATAGATGGACTGGGATTTGAAGGGTCAGTCCAGGGTGTTTCTGATCCCAAGCTGTTCAGTGGTTGTGGTTTGC